>SJJU01003528.1:19635-35877 GCA_012932125.1 Conopomorpha cramerella
TTAAAGCTATACATTGGATGACCAAACTGCAATAAATGGAGTGATAAATCTATTAGATAGATAGTCACATCATACAACAGACAATTTCGCCCCGATGCACATCGGCCCATTAGCTCAGTTGGTTAGAGCGTCGTGCTAATAACGCGAAGGTCGCGGGTTCGATCCCCTCATGGGCCACAATTTTTTTTTAATTTCCTTTTTGTTTCTTTCAGATCCGCCAACATCAGAAAAATGTCACTATCAACCAATTTCAACATTAGATCGGAATTTGAAACAATTCATGAGGCCAGTCGTTGTGCGAAATATTTCGCCTATTATGATCGAAAATTTTCGGGGTACCTACTTACCTTTTTGTTACCTATAATATTATTTCTTTATTCATAATTCTTTAACTGAACTTGTTTTATTTACAGGAATTTTGGAATGCCATTACGATCATGTACCACGCAGAAGCCATGTCGCTGATGCTTCCTATTGTGACAAACTGAGGTGCTCCATAGCGCCATCTGACGGCAGCACCTCGGAACGTCTTAGCTCGAGTCAACACTCTCTGACAACATTCTCGGCTATTGAAGCGCTCAAATGCGAAGCGCAATTTGACGAAATTGATTCTACGACTTCTGAACCACTTTATGCTCAGATACCTTATCATAGGCCACCCTCAGAACATGCAGTGGAAGTTATGAATGTAAGCAGCAGCGGTGAGGCCGTCACCGAATTATGACGCCGTGAAATTTGTGAAGATAAAATTTGCAAACATGAAAACAGTATTACGGACGTAGTAGTTCATAACTTTAGTCATAGATGGCGTTGAAGGTGTTGTCTAAGCTAGCGTGCCAAAATGTTGTAATTTAAATTATATTACTAGAATGTAACTTTATTTGTTGTTTAAGTGGATTTAAAAATAAAGGTAAAACGATGTTTTTGTTTGACCTACTCCTTTGTTATTTATTTAGTGATATTTACCTAGATCGGTCGAGCAAGAAAGTGGCCTGTTTTGAGGACACTTCTATAATTGTCCCTAAATCATCAGTAAGGATCTTATATTATGATAAGTAAACAATGACATTCATGTGAGTTTCAACCTTAGAGTAGAGCAGATTCTTGGCCGACTGTACATAATTAATGGATTTTATTATGACCAAGTAGCTAGGTCTTTTTTTGCATAGGGACCGATATTTTAAGATTCGAGCGAGATTACCCACTGAGTGATAGATAGTTTAACCATTTGTCACCAAAATAAAAATAGGTAGTAGGTAATACAGTTTCTTCTGGATGAGACGTTATCCCGAGTTGTACACATATACGGTTACACGTACGGTTTTTTTAGCACAACATTCCCCTCCGTAAGGGCGTAAACAGGAACAAAGAATAATATAAACCATTGACTATGTGTACCCTATGACAGCGATAGCCAATTTATCCCCCCCGTAGAAAAGGGAAAATAAAAAAAAATACACTTCACGCCTTTTAATCCCAAAGCGGGGTAGGCAGAGGCACTTGCTTAATAAGCAAATGCCCACGGTTCACCAAGCGTATTTAACCCAAAGTGACAGGGGGTGAACCCATCGCCGTTATAGGGTTCACACACCTTGTGGTGTTCGGGTTTCATCACGATGTTGTCCTTCACCGTACGAGCGTTGCGTTGCGTGCATAGGCTCTGAAAAAGAGTCCCATTGGTCACGTCCAGTAGCCGGACTCGAACCCGCGATTACAAGCCAAGTATTCGACAAACTGGACTACAGACGCTCTGGAAAATCAAAGTATGATTATTAGGTCTGACACCTGGATGTAGTCAGTTCGTTCACTGTGGTCGTTCCGGTAGCCCTGGCAATGAAGCGCGAATGGTCACCGTGAGGTTCTAGTGGGTGCGAGACCCATCCATGACGCATGTCCCCACGATAAAAAAGGTATCTAAATTATAGATATTTGCAAAATGTTCTGGATCGCATTGATGATATATGCCTCCAACCAACACTGTATGGGCACAGATAAAATAATACTAGGTATGGGTATGAGTTGGTTGGAGGCATATTTCAACATCATTTTCATTAAAACATTTAACATTTTTATTTCAACAACAACAATCATAGTTTCGAACTTTTAACATAACAAAGACAATTCTTTCGACGATGCAAAAAAATCCAGAAATAAAAAAATATTCAAACATTGTCTAAATCACAAAAACTTATACTTTTGCAGTGAAAGATAGAGTGTGTATTAGTTTGACGTAGGTACACAGATGGGACTCAGCTTTGCCCGAAATTGAGTTAGCTATACCAGGGTGCTAAGTTAAGTAAGACATATCCATCATATAAAAAACATTTACACAAAAAAGTTGGCGTTGTACGGCGGGTCAATAGCGCACCCAACTTTAAAGCTTAATATCTCCGAAGTAACTTTTTGTGGATTGAGTCCTTTCTGTGTAACTACGTCCAGTTTATTCTTGTGTAAAGTTTTTATAGCCCTCTTCATAGTAGTTACACAATAGAACGTAAATCACTCACTTCCTCAAGAACTTACAAAAAACTCTCTGCTCATCTTTTCAATAGGTAATAATTGTTATTCAAAGGTACCTTTGACAAACATTTGAAACTTATTATCTACTATGTATAATTATTATTCTAATACTAGGTAAGGTATGTAGTAGTAGACACATAAGTAATTAATATCGATAGTTATCGCAGTTTCCACGCTATTTGATGTTATTAAAAGCCCCAGCCATAATAGTCATCAGAATATAGCTCAGGAATCTTTTCATGGTGAAATGTCATAAAATTTTGACTCGCTACTTTTTTAAACCTCAATCGAAACGATAGGCCTGTTTGCTTTTGCGAGGCAAGAATATAGGCTAGGCTCTAGTTATAATTCACACTAAATTACATTCATGAGCAAAAAATTCCGGGTCAATAATAATTTTGTGTACAAAACACATCTAAATATCTCGCAATGAATCGGAGTATTTTTTAAAAACAATTAGGTAAATAGCGTAAAAGAAAGAAGACAGAGACATAACTTTATGTTCAATAAACAAATACAACACACACAATAATATAAACAGCTTCCGGCTCAGCATGATGACACAGTTTCCCATAGTCATAAGGTATTGCTGTCTTGTAGTCAACATTACTACTTTCAGAGAACGATAATATTTTTGTTTTATGACTCTCACAAGGAAAGTGCCGTGCGTGGCGATTATTAGCATTTCCCCGTAAATTATCATAGAAATCACGGGAGGCTCTCGTCCAGCAGTGGACGTCATGTGGCTGATGATGAGGCAAGCATATCTACGGGGAGACAGACAGCGGGAGGCAACTTTTTATGCTATGTAGACATTGATCGACTTCAGTTGTTAAAGTTCAGCGTTATGTCAATGAAATCATTGCCTTTTGAACTTGACTGTAATTGCACAAAGTAGGTACATACATCTGGATAAACAAACTTTTGATAAGGGTAATCAAGGTTACAGCGTGGGTGGTGCATTGCGTTTTATATTCATATTGTGTACGTTTTTTTGTTTCCTGTAGTTATCAAAGTAGTTGTAATTTGCAATGGGTTAAGTAAACCGTTTTCATTTGATGCACTAAATGATGAGCTTATAGGAAATTGGATGTATCTTAGTTCTTATTAGAACTTTGCTGCAATTATTTCTATGTTCGTTCTTCCACGTTATATAATGATGAGAGCCAAATTCTATAATATTCAACGATAGACAAAGTCTCTAAACAATCTTTCCACTAGCATATTATAAGGTGCTCATCAAAACTCCTTCGTAATTTGTATCATTTAAATTTGTATTATTTTGACGTTGCGATGTCGCTACATGGACCTAAAACAAAAAGATCAGATAATATTGATGTGGTCCTCATTGGTTCTGATAGAGGTTGAAGTGAACAGCACAAAGAAGCAACTTTTAAAAGATGGGTGTGAATTGCCCACAGGAACCTTCACAGAGAAGCGAAGATGAATAAATTTTAATAGTGGTTTTCTTTAAAGCATGAAATTTGATCGCCTCCTTGGTAGCTGTACGTGGTGTCGGAAGTGCCTGCTTGTTTCGTAAAGACAACACAGAAACAAGTCGAACACCTCTATGTATACTCTGATTTCTAATCCACTACCACCTTTGGATGTCATTACAATGAACAGTAGATAAAATCATTCAAAATATCCTTTTCGAACTTGAATCCAGTAGATAATAAAATCTGGGATGTCACATTGACAGCAATGAAAGAGAGTAGGACTAACATGATTGGTAGTTTTTGTGGTACATATCTACTTAAATTAGAGTAAATAAATTATACTTGCATTAGACAGCTCGTTTCGGAATAGGTGTACCAGGATCGTGAATTTAAAAATGCTAATCTATCCACTGTCTACGCCTCTGAGACTTTGCCTACTAATGCAATTAATTTTCGAAGACTTAAGACACTTGACCTGTGCACTGAAATTGTACAAAGGCGAACTTAATGCTACAAATTATCTTCCAGTTAACCTTGGGCTCTGGGGTGTGTTTAAAGTGACCATATGTATGTATTTTATTTTTGTATTTGTGAAGATGTAACAAACATCATATAATTCATTTAACACCGCAGTGCACTAGTAATAATATACATTTACTTCTACAATAACCCTGAATAAGTAAGTACCTAGTACATATTAGTATTCAGTTCAGATAATCTGATGTATTGATCCTTAACTGCACGTGATTAGATTCACATGTATTATTGTTTGAATATTCCTTATCGCACAACATTTTGGTTACTTATAGTTTATGAAACCTGCATAATGTACTTCAATTATAAGGTTTGTCACCAACTGATTCATCCACTTGTACATTGTAAGGTTTAGGTATAGGCGCTAGCTAAGCATGTCCAAATTTCAGCAAGCGTATTGGGTGATACAATGTCTGGTGCGATGCAAATAGAAATTATAGAAAAATACGTGTGCAAAAAATCGTGAAAACTCTTAAAAAAGAGAAACTTGCAGAATTAAAGTCGTGTAATTTAAATCGATAGTAGCCATGAAGGGTAGGCAGAGATAACTTCTAAGTAACTTTGTTTTAGCAGTGGAGGTCTATAGTCTCTGTGTAGCCTATTAGTATTATACAATGAACCCATCGAAGACATTTTGAGCTGTAGAGATTTGTATGTACACTTAATGCAATTAAGTGTAATAGGTACATGCTCAGGCGCAAATTTTTCTGCACAAATATGATTCAAAACAGCAACACATTTTTATCTCATTTAGCATGAAATCTAACACAGGAAGCGTGTCTTGGTGACCTAATCCTTTATCTACGTAGCTTCTGCCACAGTGACCGCGGCTGGTTGTTTTTGTCCTATTGCCAGTACGAAGTTGACTACCGACCAAACTAGTTCGAATCTACAGTTAAAGACGTCAAGGTTTGTTATGTCATTATTATTTTCATCTGTGACTTGACTTGTGATCACGTCACTTTATGTTTATTCTACTGTAGGTCCACTTGATTATCATTCGGTGGTTGAGGTAAATATTTTAGTTATTCTTCGAAGAGAGGTGTTGGAAGATGTGTTGCACATCTCTTTCCATGTTACCTAGCCAAGTATTTACTTTGTAGTGATTTTGAATCGTTTTGAAATTGGAATTAGTTAAATTAGTTTTTAATTGTTTTATGTGCATGTTTTGCTGGTCTTGATTTAAGGTAAGTACCTAGTGGGAGTGAAATTTAAAAAAAGAAATATTCAGGCACCGTCCTTTTTGAGTAAAGAGCGGCGCTTGCCATATTGGTCGTATACGAAAACCAATTGGCACTGCTTTTACCGTTTCCAAAATAATCTTAAATATGTTCACATTACGATTTTCAATATTTTCCTACAGTCTATTGAATATCATTAGATTTCAAAATCGCACGTGTTCCGTAAGAAAGTATCTACTTATGATGAAAATATCTACTAGGTAGATCATGAATTAAATATCTTAATTTTGATTACTGTGGTTTGGAAAAGATTTTTACACCTTTTAACTCAAAGTTAGGCAGTAGGTAATCTATAAAATAAAAATGAATCGCAAAATGTGTTATCGCTTGGGCGGGTCCTAACGCAATTCCTTCGGGTACACCCGGGACCCGCTCTGCTCGCGACACGGAGGTCATCGTGGGGGTTTAGTCGGTAAGAGTCCGACACTACCTCGTTCGCTGTCGCCATGGCTGCGGGGTGTCCATGAGGATTCCCCCACATAAAAAAAAGGACAAAGTCTGTCGCGTCTACTAGTATATTATAGATGTGCTATGTACATACATATATAATTTACGGCGAAGGACATCGTGAGGAAACCTGCATACCAAAAGGTTTTTTAGACCTTGAAATGCGTTGTCTTTACCTATGCATAATATAAAAACCTGGATATGCCTATATGCATGTCTGTTCGTGTTTCCGGATGTATTGTTAGCTTAGATAGTAAATTGTTACGTTATGTAGTTATATTGTATTTATTTATGAATTAATTACGAATTACGTCTCAGGAGCGTCTGTGGTCCAGTTGGTCGGTGACTTGACTTGTAACTTGGAGGTCATGGGTTCGAGTATCCGACCTACTACTGGACGTGTACCAACTGGGACTCTTTTTCAGAGCCTATGTGTGCAACGCAACGCTCGTACGGTGAAGGACAACATCGTGTGAGAACCCTATAACGACGATGGGCTCCCCTGTCACGTTGGGTTAAATACGCTTGGTGAATCGCGGGCATTTGCTTATTAAGCAAGTGCCTCTGCCTACCCCGCTTTGGGATTAAAAGACGTGAAGTGTATTTTAAATGTAGGCAATTATTTTATTTTCTACGTCCAAAAAAGTTTATTTTACTAATATTATAAATGGGAAAGTGAGTTTGTTTGTTTGTGCCGCTTTCACGCCGTAACTACTGAACCGATTGCTTTGAATTTTTGCAGACGTAAAGTTAGAAGTCCGGTTTAAATAATAGGGTACTTTATATCCCCGGAAAAATTGATATACCCGAGGGAAAACAAAAATATTCCTTTATACCGCAGTATAACCGAAGTCCACGCTGGCGAAGCCGCGGGCGGAAAGCTAGTGGTTAATAAATTGTAATCTATTGCCAGATGTGGGTGCTAGGTGCTATAGTATCTTTAGCAGCGGTGGCTGGTGCCGTACCCTCGCCGCAGTACACCAAGAGCGGCCATGTCGGGGGCCGACAGTACCATCCCTTCCCCAGTGCCAACCAGTTACGGTATGTCATGCATACTTTCATGTATTTAGAAGCTTATGTATGATGTTGATGAAGTATGATGATGACAGTGGCGTGCACTGGCTTTTACTACAAGGTAGGTAGGCAGTAATCTCCAAGGATTGACACCTATGTATAGGTAACTTGTCTTTAACAAATACCCTATCTACTCACCCACAAAACACAGGACTTCGTTAGCATATGTCGAGTGTATAACTGTGTTTTGGAAAAACAAAAAAGATCTAGCAATAACTCTATTATTCGGGTCGGGAAGCCAAAATACTAATGTAGGCAGTGTATTTTTGCCTATATGGTGTGCACGCCACTAGTTAATGGTACATACATAAAAGAAAGTCGTGTTAGTTACACTACTTATAACATGAGCGGTTGAATCGATTTGGCTGAAAACGTTTCGTGGGGACGTAGCTGAGAACCACGAGAAGGACATAGGATAGTTTGTATGAAGTTTTGATATTGAAACTTTTTTTTTGTAAACGCAATGAACAAGCGTTTGACCACCAGGCAGGACCTGATGTTAAGCAGCGATATGGTCTGTGGTCGAAACTACGCGACTGACATCGCGGGGCGTCCACTAGTAAGTTAAAGATGATGAGATTAAACTAAAAAATACAATGATTATCTTACAATTAGAGTAGTCTGTGTTTCCTGCGCAGTACAGTCTGAAGGTCTTCAAGTCCCGGGTAAATAGGTACCTAATGAACAAGTGTGCTCCATCGTAGACCTCATCGCTGCTTAACATCAGGTAAGATAGTGGTCAAACACTTGTTCATTCCGTTTTAAAAAAATGCTGGTTTTTGGTTAGGTGACTTTACTAAGATCTACAAACTGTGGTTGCGGGTTCGAGGCCTGGGATTACTGGCATGTACCACTGGGTCTCTTTTTCAGAGCCTAAGTACGCTACGCAACGCAATTATGGTGAAGAACAACATCGTTATGAAGTCCGCACGCCACAAGGTGTGAGAACCCTACAACGGCGACGAGCTCACTCACTGTCACGTTAGGTTGAATGCGCTTGGTGAACCGTGGGCTTTTGCTTTGCAAGTGCCTCTACCTACCCGGCTTTGGGATTTAAAAGCGTCAAAAAATATTTTTTTCATAGTTAGTCCGTGTTTGGGCCAGTCACAGAGTCTGTATTCCAGTGGTCGGTTATTAGGACTTGAAATCTGTATGTTTATGGAGGATAGTCGGAGAGACAGACCTCTAACTTACAAAACAGAATTTGTTCTTGAGTTTAAGAATGTATGAAGTTATAATGTCTAGCACAATACAAGAAGTATTGCGTTTTCAGTCGTTATTGTTTTAACTATCTAATCGTTTTATCGACAGGTCAAATTTCACAGCGCTGAATAACCAAGTTCCGAACAACACTTACAACCGATATCAGCCTATTAACTTCGAGATTGGCGTCTGCTATGTTGAAGTACCGTAAGTATTTACTATGGCATCTTTAATACATGACCATTATCAATGACTTACAACAATTTCGTTTGTATTGCGGAGACGGAACTAAAATCAAGAAAAACCTCACTATAATAAAATCATGAAATGGGCATAGAAATATCATTTATCGCTTATGGCTTATGTTAGGGTCTCAGGTCCACCGCCGAAATTAAAGTTGAGACGTTTGTATCGAAAAGATATATTGAGACATTAGAGTAAACGAATAAAAAAAAAGATAAAACTAAAAACCAAACACCAAGAAAAATAACACAACAGTGACAACTTATGTCAAATTCAAATATATAACAAAAGAACGTGGGTATGGAAAATGAGCCTACAGCCAACAGCTTAGTTCTTGGATACGGCTTGGATCGTACAATCGGGAGGTTTTAGCTTCCAGACCTGGCTGTACTAGGTGTGTAACAATGGACTTTTCCAGAGCGTATGTACACCGCGGAAATCTCATACGGTGAGGGACGACATCGTGATAAAACTTTACACACCACAATGTGTGGGAACTCTATATCGGCGGGTTGAATACGCCTGATGAAATGTGTGTATTTGTTTTGCAAGTGCATTTTTTGTTATCACTATGAACAAGCTTTTGACCCACCATCCTGCCTGATGTTAAGCAGCGATGTGGTCTACGATGGAGCACACTTGTTCATTAGCGTTTGCCTACCCCTCTTTGGAAATGAAAAGGCGTAAAGGGTCTTTATTTATTCATCAATGACATTGTGATTGTGTTCACCGTTTACGAAATAAGCTCTAGATTCTTCTTTACCCTCTGCCCAGTGTTAATCCCGGTTGCCCAACGCACTTGCACGGGAGGAGCCCGGGTTCGTTTTGTTATTGATGTTTTAGTGTGACCATTACCGAAACGATGGTCTTCCGAACCCCGATACATTACTACCAGACATTGACTTAGGCGGGTGCCAAGATAGTGGCCATCGTAACTTTTTAATGTTTTTAGCCGCACGATGGCCTCATCGACTTAACGACATATTTATTTATTGAGTAACATTGTTTACAAAACATAATTTAGTCAACAATTTTGTTGTCGTTGTTTATAATTAATATTAATTAATGTATTAATTATTCGTATAATATTATAAAGAGGAAATATTTGCATTTTAAACGACTTCAAAAAAGGAGGTTTCTCAATTTGACCGTATATATGATTTGTTATGTTTGTTCGCGGATAACTTCGTCGTTAATGAACCGATGTTGATGATTCTTTTTTCTTATTGGAAAGATGATATTTCAGAGGTGTTCCCGTGATTTTTTGTTTTCATGATGGCAGACCAGTATTGGTTGACGTCGGTTCTTTAGTCACTTGGCATTTTTTATTCTGCAGACGAACAATTGGGAATAAAAGGGATCGATAGGTATATTGCAATATCCATATATAGCATATAGCATATATAGCATATTATTTATGTTTCATCTTATAATACAATGTATTTCATCTTATAATACAATGTACATGTTGAAAAATAAGCTAATATCAAGTAGTGAATGACAGTAACTTTCAATATGACAGAATTAGGAACGAAGAACGGTCACCAGAATCTCTCCAATAATACTCTGTAATAAACCATATATTTTGTTGTTAATTAACAAACTTATTTACATAATATTTTCTTCCTCTACAGGACGGCAAGTTTGGCTAAGGATCCAGCTCACATTCCAGCAGGAAACGGGGTAAGTTCTTGTAATAATTCAACGGTTCCTCTCTTTGCTTTTTGCTAAAGTTGGCTACTTAAGAGCATTCGTGATCTGAGTAATAGTGAGACGCATTAAATACATCAAAAGTGTCTAGGGATCAAGAACATTTTTAGCTCTTAAAAAATCTAATTTATTTAAATCAAATCTAATCTTCTGGATTGGTCTCCTACCTAATTCCCCATGCCTGTATCAATGACTTATCGCCACATTTTGAATAAATTATGAATGAATTCAGTATTTGTAAAATCTATTATTGATTGCAATCTTCTTAAATGTACTTGATCCCTAGACACTTTCGATGTGTGTAGTTTAAACAGGGTAGTATTTAATCGCACAGTAAAAATGTCTATCCTATCTTAATTAAATTACTAACCTACAAGTTGTATACAAATCGTTCTCTTATTCATAGCACAAATGTAGTATCGTCATGATACCCGTACATCATTGGTCCACGAGACCCTATGGCGGCATTAGGCCCACTGCTTATCATGTTGAGCCTTGCATACCGTAAGCATTTTCCAACGTAAACGGAAAGCAAAAAACGCATTGTGTTAGTCACTTATCGCCTCTACCTAATGTAGGTTATAGTACAAAACTACCGTGACATATGGAGATCTGAAGTCTCTGCCAACCCCTCTGAGAGATAGGCGTGAAGTGTATGTACGTATATATGTAAAAATATATCTTTAAGATCCGTTAACGCGTTTAAAGTTCCCATACAAAGCTAGAAAACTATTACAAAATGTCCAGACAGATTAGTGATTAATTTACATAAATTAAATGTATTGATTTTTTTTTGTTTTGATGATTTACGCACAGCAAACACTCCAATAATAAGTACTAAAATTGTAAACAGACCTTCATTAGCCTATGTCGTGAGTACAACAAAAGAAGATCTAGCAACAACTCTATTATTAGGTCGGGTAGTCAAAATACTAAGGTAGACAGTGTATTTTTGCCTATATAGTGTGCACGCCACTGGTGTTGGGCTAAAAATGTTAACGTGTTAAAAAGTAACAAACATACACGATTAGCGAACGCCTCTCTCGAGAATCAACCCAGGAGCTTTTTGATCAGACACTTTGACCATTAGCAAACTTCCAAAAAAATCAATTATTCTAACGTTCAATCTTCCTTCACAGTCCGCACCGAACCTCAGTAGAATCCGTACGTGTTGCAATGGCTACATACGCAACATCCACAACTTCAAGATGTGCGATCCGGTTTGTACCAACGAGTGCGTGAACGGTCTCTGCACTGCGCCTGACACTTGCACGTGTTTCCCCGACCACGTGCGCAATCAGGCCGGCTACTGCGTCGCCACTTGTCCTATTGGTTAGTGAATTTGGTATCAATATTCTGCTGTCTACGCGTACCATGGGACTCTTTTCAGAGCCTATGTTCCGAACGCAAGCTCATACGGCGAAGGACAAATCGTGATGAAACCCACACACCACAAGGTGTAATGAACCCTATAACGGCCATGGGCTCACGCCCTGTCACGTTGGGTTAAATACGCTTCGTGAACCGTGGGTATTTGCTTTAGCAAGTGCCTCTGCCTACCCCGCTTTGGGATTAAAGGCGTGAAGTGTATTTTTTTAATTTTTATTATAGTTGTGGACAACAACGTGATGAAAGTCGCATACTACAAGATGTAACACTATAACGGCGATGATGGTCTGACTTTCTGAAACGTTGGAAGCCCGTGGGCTTTTGCTTAGCAAGTCTCACTCTGCCTATCCCCTTTGGGATTACAAGACGTAAAGTGTGTTTATTTCTTTAATTGCATTATTGCTGTCTACTCTGTAATGTTCGCAAGCATCTACTTAAAATGCTTCTATTATCAAAGTTCATTTCTGATTTTCGTCGTAAACGTACGATTTTCGAACGCAAAGGCTTTACACATGTTTAAACCACTAAACATGTGTTCACCAAATCAAATTGGAACTAATTGAATTTAGAGTGTCAGATGAGCAACAAGTTTACAGGGTGTATAATATAATATATTTAAAATTTTAATGCAATGGATAACTATTACAAGCATTGTGCTTTCTTCTTCATTCGATGCTGTTTTTGTATTCTAGTCACGTTGAATCAAGTGAAATGAAGGATAACCGTTTTCATTGCACTTATCCGGAACTAAAAATTATTACTTCTCCGACACATAGATACATATTATCAATTAATAATGTGTAGGTACTTCATCTCTGAATTGCGACGACCTTTGCCCTGCCGTGGGATCGGGTAGGCTAGTACCTAATAATAAAATGTATTTATTCCAGGATGCCAAAATGGTATCTGCGCTGGTGGAGAGTGCATGTGCAATCAGGGATACAGGTTGGATCCTGAAGGACGTTACTGTCTTCCAGTGTGCAGCAACAGTTGTGGATCTCTTGGTATGTTATATTTTAAGTACCTTCATATAATAATAACTGAAGTGTAGTAAAAATCTTGCACTTTACAATAAATTGTAAAGGTACTAGAACTGTAATAGTCATTACCAATGTTTTATTAACACTGATGATTTTACACTTTTCGGTTTTGTGTTATATTAGAAACTCTAAACGTGAAAATTTAACCGTTATTGCGTCTTTAGTCATCATACATCTACAAATTTAATTCTGTTTCCGTACCATAATTTCAATAATGTAACAGGCGACAGGGTCAATAAATAGTACTTTTGCCTCACGAAAAAAAATGTTTCTTCGCTTTTATTAGTTTATATAAGATGCAGCGCCATCTGCATTTAATTTCCGGTTTTTATTCCCATTACCATTGGAGCCCTACTAGGTCATACAATATTGTTTAAGCAGATTGTGTTAGCACCTTATACCTCTCATATAGCGTTATCCCTGTAACACTAATTAATTCAATGTAAAATTGAACACAATTGTCGTCGATTCGTTTTCGATCGTCATTTAACACCAGAGAAGGATAGAAATATAAAATAACTAGCTGTCAAGATTCTAAAAGCTAATAAATTATACCTACGTATTTGTTGACAGGAAATTGCACAGCGCCAAACGAATGTCGTTGCATCAAGGGCTACCAGTCAACTCATGGTGGGGAGTGTAAGCCAACCTGTCACAATTGTAATAACGGAGAATGTATGGCGCCCGAGTCTTGCGTGTGTAAACGAGGCTTCAGGAGGAACGAGTTGGGAGAATGCATTTCTGACTGTCCTCGGTTAGTATGATCTTATTAAATTTAGCCTTAAGAAATAGAAGCACCCCTTTGTGGCTACACCTTTAACACGACCTCGGTTGGTGCCTAATAAGGAGTCTAAATATTATGAGCAATCATCATTATATTTGTCAATATTATGTTTCTTTGAAGTTATGCAAATCTAAAAGTACCTATTATAAATATAAAAGTTTTTGGAGATTTTTGGAATTACTTTCGTAATGCTACCCCATGGTGCTAATTTATTGCCAAATTTCAAGTTTTCATGATTAGCTATTTGGGTTGTGCGTTGATATGTTAATGACTCAACTTTATTATATATTAGGATAGTTAGTTTTTAAACATATAAAAGTAGAACCAAATTCCCGAGAATATTTCGATAATGTCTCCACATAACTTTGAAGACTTTTCAATCCTGTTCCTGTCTAATCCAGAGGCTGTCCCAACGGTCGGTGCATAGCTCCAAATGTATGCGCCTGTAATGAAGGGTACCAGGCCTCCGATCTCGCCACTTGTGTCGCTCGCTGCGACGACTGCCAGAACGGCGCCTGCGCAAGCCCCGGCAACTGTGTTTGCCACCGGGGTTACGTTAAGAATGATAAGGGAAAATGTGTACCGGACTGCCCTAAGTAAGTACTAACAGAAATACATGAAACTGGAAGTGTGTCTAAGGATTAAAAGGATAAAATGATAGATTACAATATTTTTAATTTGAAATCACCATCCAAAAACTCTAACTCCAAGACTCACTGGTCAGATTTGTTCAGCAGGGTTAGGTTATAAATAAATGTAAATAATAATAAATGAAATTTATCACACTCAAATATACCTACCCCTCTGGGAGACAGGCGTGAAGTGTATGTATGTATGTCAAATATTTTGTTAGGTAAAATATTAATTGTACTGCATACTGAAAGTTTCTGGATTCTAATAAATTAGACTACATATTCAACTGGAAACATATTTATTGTTTATCGACGTATATTCCTCACAATCAATGCATTTTTGCATTCTTTGAAACCATTGTGTACAACAGTGCGACCAGTCTTCTTTGGAGATCTCTTCAATGGCCTCGTGGAACGCACTCACCGCCGCTTCAGGACTTGTAAATATTGAACCTCGAAGTTTATCTTTAGTTTTAGGAAACAAGAAGAAGTCGCATAGTGCAAGGTCTGGACTGTAAGGCGGATGTGTCATAAGTCGTACTTTTTCACTCTTCAAATACGCATTTGTTAGCCGGGCGGAGTGCGCGGACGCGTTGTCGTGGTGAAGGACTACATCATGCTCCGAGGACGCTTTTCACGAATTTTTCCTAGAACTATGGGCAAACATTTGTTTGTATACCAATTCGCGGTAACTGTCCTCTGATTTTCAAGTACTACTTACCGTTGCATAATAGCCTGTTTTTCCAAAAAACGAGGCAACCATTTTTTTACCCGTGCTTCGACTTTTCTTGACTTTTGTGGGTAAATCATTAAAAGGGAAGGCTCATTCTGCTGATTGGCTTTTCCTTTCAGGTTCAACACAGTATACCCACATTTCGTCACCTGTCACGATATTATAGACAGCCAATGATTGCCCTCCGTCATACTTTGCTATCATTTCACGGCACCAATCCATGCGTAGTCGTTATTGATCTTTTGTCAAATCATGCGGTATCCATCAACTTCCTTACGTTTAGATGTGCATGTAAAATAGTTTGAACTTGACTCATTCCAATTCCTAATGCAGTCCGAATTTGCTCACAGGTAATTTTTTTATCAGTCATAATTAATTGCCTCAATGTCTATGTTAGTGTCGGTAACCGCTGTTTTTGGCCGACCTTCACGAATGTCATCCTGGAGGTGTCTCCGTCCATGTCTTAACTCAGCAAACCACGCATACACAGAGCTACGGGTTGTATATATAACCCACAGCGAAAATCATAAAAAATCATAGACCGAAAATTTTCACGCGTTAATTCCATGGTAATGCACGCAACAGAATTTCAAAACAACACAAAAATCTAAAAACAAATGATAGTCATGGAATTCGATAATTTTTATAATCCGTAAGAGTTCTTTTTTTTAAATTCAGTATTTTTTTTCATTTGTTTTTCGTATCTGGCCAATTCCAGAAACTTTCAGTATGCCCTATCGTACATGGCGCGCGTATAGCATAATGATGAGTATTGAGTATTATCATTATCATCCACTGTTTATCAACCAATGTATGTACGAAAATTAGTCTGACTTAACTTGTAATCCATTTCCACATTCTAGAGGCTGTCAAAACGGCATATGCGTAACGCCTAACGTGTGCGAATGCAACAAGGGATACATGACGACTCCTGAAGGCTGTATGGCAATTATGTGCAGCAATTGCAAAAACGGCGACTGTACAGGCCCCAACCACTGCGTATGTCACCAGGGCTACGTATTAAGCGAGTTCGGGGAATGCGTGCCCTCATGTCCTCGGTGAGTAATTCCTTAATGATCATCTGTATAATCCATTTCTGAAGGCCAGATCTGTCCTACACGTTGTAGTTACATCGTTCAGGCATCACAGCGTTAAACAATGAGCATTGCTGGTTTCCACGTTTTACTGTAATCTACTATATAAAAATAAGTCGGGTTTTCCTCCCTGACGCTATAACTCCAGAACGCACGAAC
>SJJU01003529.1:0-43168 GCA_012932125.1 Conopomorpha cramerella
GAAAAAGAATCCCATTGGTACACGTCCAGTAGCCGGACTCGAACCCGGGACCTCCCGGTTACAAGTCAAATGTCCGACCAACTGGACCACAGACGCTTAGATACTTTTTAAAAACTTTACTAAAACGTTAATTAGTTGATCAGAAACATGTATGGAAAGTCCACCTCGATGCGATGTAAAGAATTCGTGAATCCTCTGACTAACAACAAAAGTTATTCTAGTAGCTAGCATTCTATTTTTTGACATTTCTTTCACGCACATAGTAAAAAAATGTGTCTAATTTCTGTTACTAACCGTATTATTAGCAAGTAAAATGTTTAATCTATTTTTAGATCAGATTGACATTTGAACAGCTTGAGTCCTTCACTTTAAGTACACTAGCGCTATTCTAACTTTATGAATATCGTAGTAATATTTATGTTGTACAAGAACACACGAGTACGAAAAAACACGTCCGTAGTCGTCTAATATGGACAAGTAAAACTTTTAACAAATAATTAAACAGTTACCCTTCGGGGTATACCTACCTTATCTAACAAAAATCAAATTCGGTACGGATTCTCAGTAAAAAGTTAAGCATGGTCATACCTACATTATAAAAAAAATTGCCAAAATTAAAAAACCTCCGATTTTAAATGTTCGTGTCGTGCCCTTTCATTTGATACCCCACTTGAACATATTTGTATAAAGTCGACTTTTTTCCCCACTTTCAACCCTCATAACTTTTGAATAAAGTATGTCATTTTGATTTAATAAACAGATTCTAAATATTCGTGTCGTGCTCTTTCATTTGATACCCCACTTAGACATATTAGTAAAAAATTTCATCCCAACTTTCAACCCCCATTCCACTTTGGGTGAACCGATTTCCACCAAACATAGCTAAGAACACTCGCCCGTAAAACACCTGTAATAAAAAAAAACTAAATTTAAATCGGTTTATTCGTTCGGGAGCTATGATGCCACAGACAGACAGACACGTCAAACTTATAACACCCCTCTTTTTGCGTCGGGGGTTAAAAGTAAAAAAAATGTGTCGACTTGAGAACCTCCATTTATTTTTTCGTCGATTAAAAAAGAAATTACTTACCTCTTTGCTGTTCGAGGTCAGAGTATCATAATTATTCGATACGTGGACCGGCCCGGGGCTAGGGTAAAGTCTCCTTGGGGTGGCGTTGTGTGCACCGGGTGTGACCAGATACTATTGGTCACGCTTATCTCCGTTTCAACTGCCGCACGATGACGTAGGGGCTCATGGCGAATTGATTCCACGTCATAAAACAAGATTTGCTTTGATGCGATTCCGATTTATATTTACAATTTCTATTTTCCCAGAAGGGGTTCTTTAGTTTATTTTATCTGGATTACCTACTTGATGTTTTTTTATATTGTATGTGATATAATATGTATTTTCTAATGGACATAAAAATGTCTATGTCCCCAAGCAGATTTTTGGTAGTAGGCAGTTGCAGTTTGAACCTAACTGCGTCTCGATTATATCCAGACGACTTTTTATGAAGGCTACTTATATAGAGAAAAAGGCCGTACCCATAAACATCCTGACTTATGTAAAGTTGCTCCATTTTACTTCCATAGCACTAGGCTCAAGGAAATATAGAAATGATTTGCATACAAAACGGGAGGCAATATCTTTTTGATAGTATGAGGAGTGAGGTTAATGTAGGACGCTTGTTTGTTATAATCCCGCGAGCGAGAGTGGGCGGGGCTAAGGAAAGGCGGGCGGGTACTCCTTCAACAGACTAAGCGCAGGATTAGCGTTGTTCCACGGCCGCCGCCGCCGCCGCCCCGCCGCCGCTGCACGCTCCGCGGGCTGCGAGCAGGTGAGCTCACATAAAAGCCCAGACTAATACTTAGTTGCAACAAGTGCATAAACGAACTGTAGCTACCATTAAACTGACGGCGGGAACGCGGACGTCTATGAATACTATATTTCGAAAAGAGAAAGGGTTGAGGAACATTTATTTAACTTCTTGAGTAAAATACAGTGTTTCGTTTTGAAATAACTGTTGAGTAAAAATACTGATAGTTGTTTTTCCTTCAATGCACGCGTACTTTGTATACAGCCCGCAACATTTCGCTGTGCATTTCAAAAACATGCTTTGAAAAGCTTTTAGCCTTTCGGTGAATTTGTAAATTTTCGTACAAACAATATTACTTAATCTATACTAATATTGTGAAGCTGAACGCGCTAATCTCAGGAACTACTGGTTCGAATTGAAAAATTCTTGAATAGACCATTTATCGAGGAAGGCTTTAGGCTATATAACATCACTCTGCAACTATGAGGAGCGTAGAAATAATGCAAAATGTGAAAAAAAAAACGGGGAAAATTATTCATCCTAGAGGGCTTCCGTTGCGTGCACTGCGAAAACGGTTCAAGATACCAAAAATATCTGTATAAAACGAATTATTCCTCTTGAAATAATCTAAAAAAATGTCCACGAGAGTATATGTCTATCTTTAAAGATTAACTCTCTAGAATCGTTTTTATGTTAATCAAATTTGGTCGAAATTAATGTATTATTTTATATAATATAGAGGAATGAAAACATCCATCCATACATGGATGTTTGTAACGAATAAAAGCTACTTCACGAAGGAATGAAAAGAATGCGAGTAACACCGCGCGGTACAGCTAGTCGTTGATATATGTCGTACATATCATATCAGTCCTGAACATTTATAGCAGGAGATAAATTAGTAACCATGTTTACTAGAACAATAATACTAAATTGCCCACGTATCGTATTCAGTTGTTAAATATTTACGTTTCAAGAGTAAACGTCAAGTGAATATCCAGCAAACAATAGGCTGATGATATGTATGTACGGTAGGTACTCGAAATTACCTGCATAGGTATATGCACCAAAATACCACACCTCACAGATATGCATACAAGTATACCTATACAGCGAACACTAGTGAGCTAACAATCAGTGTTACTTATTGTTCGTGACATTGCGAGGCTTGCGTCGGTATGCGGCCGCAGACAGGTGGCCGGCCGGAATGCCGCCGCCGGTCGTGTACGGAGTGCACGACATACCACGGAAATACCTATCAGAATCAAGATCATCTTCGTAGGCAAAACAAACTTATTCGTATTTAACCAAATAAATGCACCTTCTATCCGTATCCGTGAGAAAAACCACAACTTGGATAGTTCGTATATTATTTTATCTAGTAATTACATCAACATCTAATATGAAAAAAAAATAAAGGCCACCGGTTAACACTCACATGCACACGCTCAGTGTTCATAATTTTCGAAATTAATGTTATAATTACTAGAAGACGGGCGTATACTACCTAACTGTCAAAAAAGATAATAGAATTATGAACAGCCTAAAGATTCTTCCATATTGAAAAGCAAAAACACGACATACATACTTGCATACATTCACGTCTGTAATCCCTAAAATTGTGTGGACAGAATTAGCATCACAAGGACCCTTCAGCCACATTTAGAATAAAAATATTTTAGGATTTTTTTAAAATACATTTTTTATATTAAATCTCCAGATCCTATAGTTGGCAATGCAACAATACGACAATGACAATAAATAACTCACTTAGGTATCTATACATAGGTTTTACTAGTCACAATCAGTGAGACACAAATGATTTAGCAGACGGTTTCCACTTGCCAATTGTGAACAATTGTTGAGCTAGCAAAGGTCGTGTTTCTGTTGAGCCGAAGTTCAAGATGTTGGAGATCGGTGCGGGCACAATGAGAAGACGGGCGAGCCCCCGCTGCTAAGTCGACTTAATGCGATTAGTACGCTAACCGATGCGCCACCACATATGTGACTGCTGTAGCTGCAAATCCCTGCTATATTGCTAATGTAGGATAATTCTCACTCACGTTAAGCAGTGGTTGGAGATTCACTGTTACAATCGAATTGTATAATTAGCCAATTAATGCTTATAACTCACAACATAAGGAAATACTTGTTTGTGAATAGCCATATGGTTCAAATTCATGTTAATGACGCAGGAAGTGTCATCAAGTCTGATAGACCATTTTCTTGCCTCACCTTTCTTATTCGATTGGTAGTTATCAGATTTTTTAACTTTGACTATTAAAAGGATATTGAGTATAAAATTAGACGTACCAACGTGTGAATCAATCGTTAAAGTTAGCTCGATTTGAATGTGTTTCATATTGCCAGTGGCAAACGTTGAGAATCCGCGAATATTGCTTTTTTTTCGATCACCTGCCCCCTAAACTGGCTTTAATGAAACTCTTCGTGAGATATCACATCGTTTTTCGCTTTGTGCATGGCCCTGTTATTGCTCAGCGTTGAATTATTGGGTTCTCACACGACTGAGCTTCTTGAACAACGTCGACAAAGTAAAATCTTACAAAAAGGTATTAAATATTGCGCAATGTGACGCTACCATTTACGAAATATACTAGTGACAATGAAAACATAAACATTTTAAAGAAAATATTAGAAAATTATGGGTTGACTGACAAAGATATTATGCCCTATTAATCACAGTTGTAGAAGAGAGAACTACGTCATAATAATGATTTTATCAAAATGGGTACATTTTGTTCCCGGCTTCTTCGAACGGTATTTTGCTAAACAATTGAGATACATAATACCTATGGTGCAAACATTGCCTATATATTCCACTGTACATACGGAATGTCGACGGAATTCTACCTCTACGAACGAACATTATGATACATATTATCATATTGGGCTACCTACGTTATGGATATTATTTTTGGTGCACATTATAAAAGTGATTTATTTGGCGCTTTTATTATCCATAATTTTCAAAAAGCAAATTCTCCACATCGCATTGCATGTATGTAGGTATGCAGGCTTTATTTCGGGATTATACATGAAATGAGTATACTGACTGAGCGCGTGTGCCAAGTAGATTGGCTATGCCTATACGAGTGACATAGCCCAGACAAAAAGTGTTCGTGCTTCTATAGTATAGAAAGCTTTCCGTTTTGAATTTTAAATAAACTTACCCCAGAAAACACCTTATGTTTACGTTATAGCGAGCCATATTTATGGGAAAATCTTTTTATGCCTTGACATAGGGTGGATGCTTCAAGTTTCATTTGAATAACCATAAAAAGAATACCACCTTCTTCACATTTCAGCGCCTCGAGTTAGTTCTGAACGAAACTACCATCAGACTATAATGGACTCTAAAGCAGAAAACTTTAGAGCGATAATAAAATGCGGAGGTAATGCCGCTTTTAGCGAGTTTCAGGAGATACAGTAAAAATGGACAGTGATTATCTTCGAAAATAACGACACGGTGTACGTGCACCGGGGGTACCGTTCCGCGGAAGCAAAATGCATAAATCGTGCATTCAATCATAGATAACTACTTTGTATTCTTATCTATTCAATCATATTATCCATTTTCACTCGTTACCTACTACGTGTTTGGTTTCAGAATGGTGATAGTAGTTATCGTATTTTAGCTGTCCGCTACACCAGGCGTTTCTCCTTTCTTTGTTACAATGGAATATAACTAAACGAATATTTCCATTGTGTTTTGTAGTGTTATAACAACATAGCCAATTAAGCGACGAAATCTTAATTAGGCACTTCAGATAAAGACGCAAAATGGCGTAGATATAGTCGGTTGGTGTGTCAGGTGACTGGATGTTTATTGCCGAGGACGGGGCGGCGTCATTAGCTGCGGCGCCGGAGCGTGGCGGTCTATGGCCCATGACTCCTGCGCTACCCTTCACCCTTGCCCCGCGCTTCTAAACGCCAACACGTGTACATTAATTCCATTTTTGGCGATAAATCTCAACCGTAGATAAAAGCTCCAACTGTTATAGGAACAATCCAATTTATGCGCGGCAACGACGAAATTTAATTATACACCTATAACAATCGGAGTGGACCGGCGGCGGCGGCGGCGGCGGCGGCGGACCGGTCTCGTGTTGTCTGGCCTACACGGTGTTCATTGAATTAAGGGATTAATGCGAATAATTAAAAAAAAAACAAAGGTACATTTTTTTTGGTTAGCAAATGACCCCGTCGGAAATAAAACGTACAATTGGACGTAAAATGCGGAGCTTGCGGGAGTGGAATTTTTTACAGGTGAAAAGTTGACAACTCCTTTTTTAATTGTAACTATACCATTCGGTACAAGTTTATACCGATTAAATTACGACGTGTGTAACTTATCATACCTTACATAAGTTAGGTAGAAGGGGATCGAAAAATCTTCAACATTAAACCTTAAATATTGACAAATAACTTCCAAAAGATCGTGAAAGCTCATTACTGTATTGCAAGAGTACATTATCGAGTGGCGGGTAAGCACACCTTGCACGCCCGCGAGCACATAGAGTCGCGACACATTCTTCACTCATCAGATTTATGATGAAGGGTGGCACTCTTTATGGCGAACAATACAAGTTTATCAAATTTGCATACGGCCATCCACACGGTTCCTCGCCCATTACCTTTCCATTTGGTAAATAATTTAAAAGCCCTCTACGACGGCCAGATATTAAAAGTGATGGGTCCCCGAGGTTTAATATTAGACTCCCCCCGTATTAAATTTTCTGTCACACGAAACTCCCAAATGCATACGCGAGATATTTTTCGCACATGTTCATATTTTCTCTTTTGTCCTGCCATTCGACACAGAATGTCGAGACGGTGACGGGATTCCGATTCGTTTTCGGAATGCGAGTTCAAAATATTCTAAATGCAGGAATTTTGGGGTCTCCTTTGTGTTAATAGAGTGATAGGAGCGACCCTTATCGAACATCCGCCGCGGCGTAACACGGCACATGTTTGTTATGATGCGTGAAGTTATTTCTTTAAAACTCAATCTCTGTATTGCAAATGTACGAATACGTTATATGGTCTTGGCGAGTCGTACCACGAGAACTATGTTTCAGAATGGATTATATACTTATATGGTAACTAATACTGCATAATAAGTAACATTTGAATAAGCAAGCGACAAGTTTCTAAAAAATACGTATTTCAAAACTGATTTATTAATCCACTTACTTATTAAGTTCAGTACCGTTTTGCTTATGACGTATTTTCAACGTCCTTATATAGATTAAACAACAACATGGGTACAGTTCCCAGTGAACGATTGCATGCATATTTAAAATCCTTGATTGCAAAAACTTGCCATACGGCGACATCTCGTATTCATGTTGTTATTATAACTGAGCAAGGAACTGGGGAGCTAAATAATCGACCTCATTTTCTATGCATCAAATTCGCAGAACAAAACTAATCTTGAGCTCCAGGCCAATAAAAATGTATCTACGGCTGCCCCATTTTACTAAATAATAAATGAGATTAGGTGTAATCTCGGTGAAACTTATTATAACATTTTGCGACTGTAAAACATCCCGCATTTTTCACCTGTACAGTGATTTATCTAGCATTCTCTCGGGGGCAATGTTGCAGTGGAAAAATCATAATGCGCTGAAATAAAACGACTTCTTAAATGAATGAGAAGCGAGTAATAGTCGCGCCCGGGCCGGCCGCCATCGGCCGCATTTATCAAAATTAAATCTCTTTGTTGAAACGACTAATCAGAATCATTCATTTGAATATTTGATTTCAGTACTTCGTTGTTTCCCAAGCGTCATTGAGATAGGCACAACTTAAGTATAGGTACCTAAGTATTATCTGCAGAAACACGGTGTCTCGAGATGTCTTATTCTGTACTCGCACCCCTCCGATCACTCGGACATTGTTCTCCGAATTTTATATTACCCTGCAATAAAATGTTTGCATTTTTCATTTTTTGGGGTCGGAAATAAAAGTAGTATGGGAAAATTGCATTTCAAGCATATCTGAAGTTGGACCGTCACGCCCACGGCTCTATCCCGGGGAACATTAATGCTTGGCGATGTAAACCTAAAACAAACACAAGGATATTTCTGGCGACAGTTGGCAATTTATGGATTGCAACAGCGTACCTTCGCATAAAAAATGAGGGGATGGAATAATCAAAACATTATAAAAATCTGTGCATACAAAAAGGAAAGAAAACAAATTAAGTTAGTGTTACGTTGTTGGTGGTCGCGCAGGCTTGCACCCTGACGAAGTAGCTAGGGTTCTAATATAATTAAATTACGACTCGACAAAATGAGTTACGACCTCTTTTGTAAATTAAGAAACAAAAGTGCTTGTGAGGCTGAGGGTTATAGTGACATGAGTGGCGCTGAAAGTGTCAAAACAGCCCCAGTTTGTGTCGTCCACACATAGGCACGAAGCAATTTTCCTTTAACATGGTTTTCTTCCTATTAGCAATGTGTTAGAACTCCTAATAAACCGGATTTAGAGCCTGATTGGGAATTGTACTTTTAATAGGTAATTACTTTGTTAGACTCCCGGGTACATCTACAAATATGTTCCACATTTAACAGGTCGCACATAATTGACGCACTTAGCCTTAAAATAATTAAGTCTAAACCCTAGGAGGATCTAATAGGTGACCACAAAATTACTGGAGATGTGTAAAATGCTTATTTTACACATTTTAAGGTCCAATTAATTTTAAAATCCCCGGGTCTTCGGAGCTGTACGAATAGGTTCGAAGGGCGTTATTGTTATGTTAATCTGTGCAAACTTTCTTCGACGGGATGGCGGGCTTGTCTAATTGTTAATTCTGGTAATACGCTTACGTAGACACACGACACCCCTTCTGCTGGGTCAACCGGCCTCGGCTTTACGCTCTAACAACATTATTTCTGGTGAACTGGACTTGGCCGTCGGTTTCAAAAGCATTTGGATTATTTTATTTAAGTAAAAAAAACGACCGCACGCAATACGGCATACTCTATATTTTATAAAACTAGCCGTGTCCCGGGATGTTACCAGCAGTTTATCTCGTTCCAGTAGGTTTTTTTTTATTAAGAACCATTTGTTTACCTAGTAAGAGACCAGATCCTCCAGGTTTATCGGCGTATTTTACCACTTTTCCTCTCCATTTTAACTACTTTTAATTCGGTTTATATTCTATTTTAACACTTTTAGTCTAGACTTAACATTAGGCCTAAGGTTAAGAAGGTTCTCATTTCACTATGGTGTACTATAATTATTAAAGTTATCAGTGCATCAATTGATTTCCCAATAAATACGACCAAAACGAATTATCGTCCCGTGTCGTACTCTAACATTACCAATTCACAACAAACGAACACCCAAAAACAGTAATCAGGCGTTTCGTAATGAAAGAAAAATCACATTTCGCCGGAGTCGTCGGTGCCAAGCACAGATTTCGTCAGCAATGTATCGTGAAATTAGTTTAGTGGCACTATATAATTAGGGGGCCGTATTTTTTTTTGTGTAACGGGGGTGGCGCGGGGCCGCCCCAGCCCTAAACTATGTTATGACGAAAATGTCACGCCGGTGTGCGTTCTGTGATGTATCGTTGCCGGATAGCCGCAGCTCCCTCCGACCGATACGCAGTTTGCTCCGTTGTTGTAGGAAACATCATTTGCATGTACTTTTTTTTCTTGTTTCTATGTACCTAGGTTTTGTTATGAAATGGGTTAAACAACCATGAAAACGACAAACTCGCCGGGTGAGGCCGCATCAGCAAAACTCACAAAGCACCTAAGTTAAAATGAAGTACTAGGTCTGCGGAACAAGTAACTTTGAAACTTATTTATAAAATTAATATATGACTACGACAATCTCAATTAAGTCGTTGCACATAATTGATTCAGACTAAAACATAACTGAAGTCTTTCTTCAGCTTCTTTGCAGACTTGAGTTTTATCTCCATTATTAGAGTTGATGGACAAAAATACACTTCATCCAATAATATCTTCATTGTCTTCAATATCACTTAAGTATCGTTATAGGACACGTAACTCGTTAATTACAGACAGACATATTGTCTGTTTGCCGTTTACTTTTACCTCTCACATCAGCTCACTTGACGTACATTATGAAATTTTATAAATACCTGCATACATGGGGCACACTGAAAGTTTTGCACTTCTGACTTTTCGTAAGTGTTTGAATTTCGAACGTTTTTAAACACTGAACCTTGATTGTAAAAAGAAAAAATAATTAGCGGCAAATCATCTGTCATTTGTTTTTATGACACATTAAAGTTTGCATTGACAGTTAAAATGGAGCTAACGCGAAAAGATTTCAGAGTTATGATTTTTTACGATTTTAAAAGTGCTCTTTCTTCGCAAGATAGTGTTGTTCGTCTTCAAAATGCTTTTGGGAAGGAAGCACCTCATTTGAGCATTGTAAGGCGATAGTACGCTGAATTTGGACGTGGACGGGTTTGTCTGAATTACGAAGTTCGTGAAATCCGGCCTACAACAGCTACTACCGAGGAAAACATTGGCACTGTGAGGCAGTTAGTAGAAGAAAATCGACGTATCACCTAGGAAACGATTCGTGGACTTCTTGGGATCGGTATAAGTCAGATTCAAAAGATTCTACACCAAGAATGAAAAGTTAGAAAACTTTGTTGTCGCTGGATCCCTCATGAACTGACTCCAGAGCAGAAACGGGCTCTTGTCGATTGGTGCCAAAAAATGTTGCTTCAATATGACCACGGACATTCTAATGCTGTTTATGACATTGTCACAGGAGACGAAACCTGGATTTATTGTTTTGAACCCGAAAAAAAACAGCAGTCTTGCGAATGGGTGTTCGAAAGTGAGAATAGGCCTACAAAAGTGAGGCAGGCTAGGAACGTGGGCAAAAAAATGATTGCGTTTTTTTTCTCCCGCTCGGGTCCCATTTGCATAATCTCACTTGAATACCAAAGAAGCGTTAATGCTGAATGGTATACCACCATTTGTTTGCCGACGGTGCTGGAAAAGGTTCGAGAAAAACGACCCCGAAGCCGCATCCTCTTACATCACGACAACGCTTCTTCACAGACGGCAACAAGACAAAACAATTTTTGGCTTCCGAAAAAGTACAGATCCTGCACATAGCCCAGACCCCGCACCTTGCGATTTCTTTCTTTTAAAAAAAATTAAGGATCTGATGAGGGGTTTCACTTTTACGGGACCGGAAGAGGCAGTAGTGGCCTTTAATGAGCATGTGAAAAACATGGCATCAGACGAGTGGTCCTCATGTTTTATAAAATGGTTCAGCCGCATGAAAAAGAATACTACGAAATTTTTTTTTAAATATATTGTTTGCAACTTGTTTTTTTTAAGTTATGCAAAATTTTCAGTGCAGCCTACATATCTAGATTAAATAACTCGAAATATTTCTGCAAATTTCTTCAAGCCTCTATCTTTCTCTGACTAGCATTTATCCCGTCGTCTAACCCGAGCATAAGGACTGAGTCTTGAACTCAAATCAAGCAATTTTTTTCACAAGTATTGAGTGAAGACTCAATACCACCCTCAATTCTCTCTTTTAAAATAATACCAAATAATGAATATAACCATGTTATTGATTTTGTCTTTTCCTCGGGTGAAAGGCGAATATTGAAGCTTTTGTTGCGGGAAGAAATATTGAAAGAAAAAAGTTCTTTATTACGTTTCAAAAGTTTATTATATTATAAAACTTACGGGCTACATTAGGTATAACTCAATTACGAAAGATCCTGTAGAGAAACATCGCTACTAATAAAAGAAAATGATAAAACAAATGGTTTTGAAAAAAAATATACCTACTTAGTGAAAACCAATAGTAGAGGGACCTCTTTCACAATCGTACTGAGAAGAGCACGGAAGTATTGCCAACTGGTACATATCAGACATTTTTAAATGTACACACATATAAAAAATTCTAGACTTGATCTTTTGCATTTCGTCCACTACTAGAAGTATTCTTACTTTATCATACATGCGTCACTCAGAGACTGTGAAATGGGTCACTAAAGTAAGTAAAGTCTGTCGATCACATGTTAGTTTGACATTTAATATTGTAGTCAGTGCACATTTTGCACTTGGTATGTAAATATAAACATTCGACAGACTGCACGATTAACATATTGATTTTAATAAAATAATGAGACATCTTAGACATTCGAAGTACCTAGTCCTTTCCATGACACAACATGTTTTTTTCTTGTTGGTTACTTTTACATAACACTCGGCCGACCCACTTAACTAGCTTATCTCAAGTAGTAGAAGTGTTTATAAAAAGCGTTGCCGACATAAATATGTACGTGCCAAGAAGCCAGCAGACGGTTTTGTGACTTCCACACTTCTTCACTACCATAATTAAATTTAATACACACGAAAAGCCTGCCCAGAAATACATAATACGACATATTATATGATATTTCAATGTACTCTGTTATCAATAATAAACATTGTTACGATAAAAACACAAGAAATAAATGTTAGGAATAAAAGTCCTCCAAAAAGATTTTGTGTAGATGAACAAGACAAAAAAAGCGTCGATCTGTGGTGCACATTATTGTCACGTAGTTACATCGCTCTGGGGTAGCGACAAAAGATGTACATCGGTGTTTCACCAACGACCACAGTCAAATGAGAGCAACGAAACCAGCAGCGCACAACGTGGGACCCTGTTATGAGAGAGCGATGTGCCCACGAAACTGTAGTACACTTACGACCCTGTCATGATATGTGTTTGTGGGCAGACTTTAAGGTCCAACATACTTCGATCAAATCATACAGAAATATAGATTACAGGTAAATGCTGTAAAAGAGGAACTAATTGAAAATACAGCTTGCTTATAACTATTCGTACTGTGAATGGTTAAAATCGGAATTTACTTTAATAACACTGAAATTGTTCCACGACTATGTATCTAAGTGGGTATCCATCAATGTGAGTTATACTGAGAGACATTTAGTTAACTATTTGTAAATGAAGCCTATTTCATTAAGTACACCGATTTAATTATATAATGTAATGTTGATAAAATGACATCAGATATTAAACTACATATAGAACAGGGGGAGTCACAAGTAAACGAGCGCGTTGGTTACGGGCTGGAGACACCGGATTAAACCATGAAGTTATTAGAATACTTCGTACCTACCTATGAACGGGGCGGTCACAGTAATAATAATAACTTTATTCGTGAAACTGTGTATATTGAAATTGTAGGATTCCAATTACAAAGTTGTTCTTACTGTAAGGTGTGACTGGTGGGAAAGAACGTAGAACGTAAGGATCATGTCGTTGCAGTTGTTCAAATTAAGTGTATAATCCTTTACCGTAACGTGTCCCTATCAAACGAGAGTCACAATAGCTGTTTCATTAGTAAAGATTGAAATGGAATTCTTTCGTGAACTTCTTGTATATCGCAAGAAGATTTATAATATTAGTATCACTTGTGACATCGAATGAGATGGCGTATCCGTTTGTTGTGCTGGTTGTACGCGACTTTAAAGCATTGGCATTACCTATTGCATGTTCACAGGCAGCACTCTGTGACTCCCCCTTTTTAATAAATACGTTATTAAACACTAACTTCTCGCACTTATAACCGTGTTCATAGTGAATAGGACGACTGGAATGAATCGGAGTCGATCGATGAATCGTTTATAAGTAAGAGTTATTATACAAACATTACAAGTAGATGTAGAAGCTCACATTACACCTATAATATTTAATTCAGTAATCTATTTACAATTCAACATGAGAACAACGGAAGCGTTTTTTGTAATGTTTCGCCGCCGTTTGAAGTTGGAAAATCATTGTAAGGTGATGATACACATTTTCCTCATGTTTGTTGGTATTATATTATTACGTATGCGGTGTTTCTTTTACAACCTTCTGAGTATTTTGAAGGCATCTATGCTTTTAGCAATTAGTAGCACTCACTCGCATTACTATGGTGTTTCTATCTATTTTCACAGTACCTTCTTTGCTCATTATGATAACTTTTTTTTCTGATTAGTTGATGACACAGTTCGTAACTTGATGTTTAGTTCAATACTATCTGCAGATTATATACTTAGATGTTATGTAGACCGATCTTTTTAAACTCATCACACACAGAAAGCGAACTAAAAGCTAAGTCGCTTGAAATTGTAATAATATTTTGCACACATTGTCATCTGCAGTAATAGAAAATGGCAAACATTAGTCGCGTTCGGTTCACTTTCTGTGTGTGGCCGGCTTCAATGAGTACCTATCGTATTCTACAATATACTTAACGTACCTATTTAGTTAAGACAGTTTAGAATATAGAAGTGTTTTGAAATTTAAGTAGTAGTAGGTACAATTCAGAATAAGTATGTATAAGTACTTAGATTGAATTAAATTGTAAATGCTTTAATTTAATTAAATATAAACGATTACAAGGTCGTCAAAGTTAGAGGGTCTGCAACAGAGCATAATTAATTTGTGATCTTCCGTGTTCTCAAAGAAATCGAATCGGCTTCTTTCTTCCAAGAAATATCTAAGTAGTTACAAAATATAATTATTTATCTTAAGTAAACGAATAAGTGTAATATGTACAACGTTAAATACATATCTAATAGAATTCTGAAAAGCGTAACTACTAGCTGTTGAGAGAATCTCAGGATTGCTTTAGGTTTTGAAACAAAGTATATTTATTGCAATGACTGTAGCCTAGCACCAAATAATGTTAAAAATTCTATGCGGTGAACAATGACATCGGCTCGCTGAAACTCGCCAGACACGACAGGAAATGGCGAAGGCAGAAGCGGATGCCATTTTTTCGTATGTTCGAATACGCATAAATTTCACGCATATGATATTCCGCTAGAGATGTTCTGTGCCTCCGCCTTCAGAGTGTGGAATGTTTTACCACTGTCATTAATCATCACTAGATTATGCATCCTTAAACCACACTGAAACGTTCTTATGCGTAGCAGTTTAAATGTGTTTTCCACAAAAAAATCTACTGAAACGAGAAGTTCAGTTTTATTTCAAGACAATTTCCCGCCGCGTCGTACAGATGTCAGAGTCAAGCCATAGATCATACAGCTAGGTACTAAATTCTAGCTACAACTATTTTATTTCCTAAGTGAATGATAAATACTTGCCGACACATAAACAGGCGTTGGCACGTCGGCCGATGCCGGGCTCCTTACACATTACTATAAATAAGATTAACCTACTATGGACCGTAAAACGTTACTCAAACACGATTCCTTTCTCCGTCATTATTTGTCTCGCTTTAATCGTACCGGTGTGATAGAGACAAAAGTATACTCAACAAACCCTGAGTACTGAGTAACGTTTTAAAATACGACGCTATATTGTATAATATTATCTATGACGATACATCAATAATGAATTGAGTGATATGAAAAGGTTTTGTCAACAATTTTGATTGCGAAGAATGCCGAGTCAATGGAGCTAATGAAGGTACCCATGCTAATTGATTATTAACATACAGGCATCAAATTATTAACTCCGTTCGGGATTCGTCGCAATTAAAATTGTTATAAATGAATACGCGCTACACGAGTTTCAGGGACAGTTACTACATTATATACGTAGGTACTTAATTCGTAGTTTGATATGAAACCGTTAAAGTTAAATACTATTAGGTACCATAAAATATTAAGTGCTTCCATAGATTAAAATGAAAGTCTTTTTTAGAAAAATATTACGGGATCTTCAAAACATTCGAAAGGAGTACTTATACGACGTTGGCATTAATCGAGATAAGTTACTCAATTATACATAATTTTATTATTCATTTAAATAAAATGAAACTAAGTACAACTACCCTTGTTGAAACCTCCTTTAAAATTCTACTGAATGCAATCATTACTCTTAGTACATAAAAATACTAAAAAATATTTAAAAATAACATTTTAATGTACAATACACTTGGTTTCACATAATATAATATCCCAAAATGCTAACCTAGAATTTAAAAATAGTCTTACAAAGTTTTCTAAACAGGTGTTTCTACACATCACAGGCTAAAATTAGATACAACGTTTAAGGACGAACGTGCAATTGAATCGTACACAATTAGTTTTTATATACCAAATATTCAGATAAAAAAATAGTCGGTTAACTATGTACACGATACAGAGAAAAAAATTATAACAGGCGTGGCCCTCCCTCCCACAATCAACGGAGATTCCATAGCGAATTAAATATTAAGCTTACATCCGATTTCACAATTTCTGATTTCTGAACTACGAAGAGTTACACTTGGTTACGAATCCTGACAAAATACATCAAGCGAGTACACCTTCAGATTCCAGTTTAGTTAAACTCAGTTAAGTTTTAACTCGGATAAACTCAAACTGAAAAATTGAGTTAAAAAACAATCAATGGTGAAATCTGCCCTTAATCTCCGGTTCTAGTACACCTATACTAATTTAATATTATGACATATCTACTCACAATATATAATAAGCATTTAATACTGTAATGTAGAGATTATTATATTCCACTTAGAGTTGAGACATGATAAAAACGGCAATCACTAAAACACTAAGTACGAAGAGGTCGTGTTATCGAAAATGCTTAAGCTTTGACGCGCGCAATATATCCATTTGCCAACATTATCTTGAAGCTATTACAGGTGGTTTATTGCAGTAACGACATTCTACTCTACATAAGTCATACATTTATTCTAAGAACAAAGCTTACAACCTACTTTAAGTAATATATTTTACAAATACTCTTTCCAACAAACAACAATGTTCCTCACTCATTTTTCTTCAGTTCACTTCACTAGTCAATCTTGATTCACACCTTCCCTCATGTTCCAGATGGAACTGCATCGCTGTGCTGTCTGTTGCGCAGTTGCAAGTTTTGACGGCAAAGAGTAGTTGTGTAAAGGGATTAGCTATTGCTACAATATGCGATATATATGTATATAAACACGACGTCCAACCTACAACTACAGTAAATAACAAATGTAGCCGTTGGATCGGGTGAATATTTGAAAGCGGGTAATATATCTTTTAATCAAACAGTATATATCTCAATCCGGAGCCGACGAGCGGAATGGGGATGACTCCGAAGAAATAGTTGACTGATTGAAACATGAGATAGAAGATGGAAACAAGCAATCAGACTATCTCGTTCATTTGTTCGTTTTGAATTGATTCGTTTCCTTTGGCGCATTGCTGTAAAAGAAAATTAAGTTTACTAAGTTGTTCGCGATAATTGTGGATAAATTGTAATGTAATTGGACTTTCAATTTACCTGTTGTTTCGATTCCCAGGTTTTCAATGCGGTCTTGTATTTTTGGAATTCATGGCACCAATTGGCGTAGATTTTCTGGTATTCATTGGATTTCTCTGGAGCGGTGCATCTGGATAGAAAGATTGACGTTTAATTTTCTTGTTACGTTAAGGGCAGGCAAACTGGCAGTTGTACGATTTGGAAACTCGTCAGCTTTAAGCCTCAAAAAGGATATTAACGATCAGTTTAGGTTATTAAAGAGAGCATTGTGCTTTACTACTGGTGGAACTCTATATATAGGTAAACGATATTTAAATTTTCCAAGTTGATCTTTGACGTGAAAATAATGATAGTCGTGAATGTATTGTATGTATTATGTTGGGTGGTGTACCGGTGCGTGTCGACGGTGACGTTGTAGGAGCAGAGCAGCGTGCCGCCGAGCCAGCAGTCGTAGCGGCCGGCGTCCTGCTCGCCCACGCCCAGCACCAGCAGGCCGTGCTCCGACGTCTCGATGTACTTCTCCGGACGACTATGCACAAATAATCAAATGTTCCTACATCAAATAACACACAAAATCTCAACTTTCAGCGAGATTCAAACAACAATTTCATTTATATAAAGACAGCATTGATTCTAAAAATTGTCGTAATCAATTAACCAGAGAGCGATAAAGTTATAAATGTCCTCAGCGGGAAAACCATTTATAAACGAGTCACACCGCGATTGGCGCGAATAAAATTATCGTTCGTTTAGAACACGAAAACAATAGGCTCTGAATTTGATAAACAAAACGTCGGAACAACCCTTTCGTTTTAATTATACAGTCGGAAGTAGATACGCCAGATTTCGGGGCCTTTCTAATGAATGTTGTTGCATGCGTGCGGACCGCCACGCTAAAGTGTTTTCTGAATTATTCACGAAAACAGCTTCCTTGCGATTACTTCATTGTCTTCATGTTTGCGTTGTCGTTGAAGAGAGGGAGCGAAAGTAGGGAATTGGTACTGGGTTGCTTTGAAACCGCATTTAGCTTTATTAGAGGTAAGAGATGCCAATTAGCCTCAGACTTACTTGAAAACGATGAGGTGCCTCGGCTTGTCTTTAGCGTGGTGGTACCAAGCGACGGTGCGCGGCTGAAGTACTTCCGGCATCTTGATGAAGCTACCAAGGTGCAGGCTCTGTCCCCATGTAGCGGAGATGCTCTTCCTCACGATCGACGCATCGCAGATATCGGCCGTCTCATTTGCTACGTCTTGCACAAGTCTGAGGACAAAAGAGGGAATAAGACCGCGCGTTCGGTTAGTATGAGTTTGCGACATTCGCATTGCAATGGGGTAGCAGCAACCGCAGTGCGAATATTTTGAAAAGTGTGAATCACCCAGGCATGTATTCTCGGCAGACAGCGGCGTCGCGGTCCCAGCCGCAGTAGGGGTCGCGGGCGCAGCGCACGCAGGCGTCGTAGCGGCGGGCGCACATGGCCAGCCGCAGCTGCAGCACGCGCCGGTCCGACGCGGCGTACAGCGAGCCGTGGCTGCGGGACAGCGCCATTGCCTGCCACACACAAACAGTAACACCGATGCAATTCCATGGAACACGCTTTAATATTTCATCGCTTCACAATCACGTTTTGCCAATTAGGAAACAGATTTCAAATTGAGTTATCTTAAACTAACGCATTCGGATATAACACGATAATTCAATAAATGTTCGCGAGCAGGAATACCACAGTGAATTAAACGCATGACACATAGCAACAACTGATCGTATACATATTATAATTCGCTGCATAGCATACTAAATAATAAAAGTGTTAGGCACACCATTTTATAAAATACAACTAACGACGTATATGAAACGGAAGAAATTCGGTTGTACGTATTTTCAACATAAATATTTCAGGAATTAAATTGGGGAGACTGTGCATACATTCATTGAATGGTTAACAATGGTATCGATATTATTAATTAATTGACTAGAACAAAGACCAATCCTTGCCATGACGAATTTTGCTACAGTCATAAAGTTTATTTTTATGAACTTTGCCTGTATTATTGATGAAGCTCTTTATGTATATTGTAATCTTAGTACAGACTGCCGGTGAAAGAGATGTATTACCTGGATCGGTTCTCCGGGGGTGACTTCGAAGATGTCGAGCAGAGCGGACTGGCTGTCTCCGTTGCGGGTCCACTGCACGATCTTGTGCACCTTCCCCATGTCTGACAGGAAGAAAGCTTTTATTAATAACTCGAATAAACTAACACCAATAGAGTTTTAGATGAGTAGAGGGGAGATTAAGTCTCCAACCTATAATAGTAATTGAACAATTACCAAAAAAAAATCTTAACGACTGTTATACAGGGTGGCTCATTCAAATCGGTCAGTATGGGAAAGTCTGAAACTATACGTATAAGACATACGAAGATTTGTTCTTAGGAACCATGTCAACGATTTTGATAAAAAGAAAAATTGCATTCATACTTTATTTGAAAAAAAGAACTGTATTCAGCTCGGGAATCGAACCCGGTTGCTTTGAAAAAAATTACTTGCACTTTTCACTTTTTCTTTTTAAATATCGATAGTGTAGGTCTTAAGCGGTAAATGTCATCATTACCTAAACGTGTTGAATATACAATATTGAAAACAACGGTGGTCACTTCGAACACCTACTATGGTCAATTAAAGTATGTCAAAACAATGCATTTTATTAATTTTCAACATCATGTTTCATAAAGACATTTACAGCTAAGTCCTTCACAATCGATATTAAAAAAGAAAAAGTGAAAAGTGCAAGTTTATTTTTCGAAGCAACCGGGTTCGATTCCCGAGCTGAATACAGTTCTTTTTTCAAATAAAGTGTGAATGCAATTTTTTTATCAATATCGGTGACATGGTTCCTAAGAACAAATCTTCGTATGTCTTATGAAGTCTTCGTATGATTTGAATGAGCCACCCTGTATAGGCAGCACAATACTTCAGTCTAGGTAAAGACGATTCCTTCTCTCATCATATAATAAAAGTATTAACTCCAATTGAGTATGACAAGAATTCAAGTTAAGCCGCCGACGACTGTACACGGAAAGTGACTGAGAAAATTGAAAAAGCGATCAAGTAGAGCGTCTGAAAGTTCTTTCTGCTTCATTGCGGAAAGTTAAAGTGGATTCAGAAGCGCGGAACTATGTATGTAAGTATATGATTGTGTTCGTACAGCCACTGCTTCGTGATGAAACTAGTACGACTCGCTTTCGACACTAAACAGGGCTTATGGGAAGTCAACAAAGTTTGTGAAAACAATACGAGTGAAACCGTCCTATGTTACCAACAGTACGTATTACTAATGCGATTTCAGGAGAGCTTTGTAACTAACAATTCAGTATATGTAGGAGAATGCAGTTGGTAAAATATTTTTTTTATAATCTTTGCTCTCTCATGGTATGGTGGTTAGAGAGGAATTTGTAAGCGTTCCGAGGGTTGAGGCGGCGTTGGGCGGAGGGCGCGTGTCGTGTCCACGCCTCGGGCGCTCCAGCTCCAATTAATAAATGCTCGGCGAGAATGGTGCCCACTACGGCATTCGCTTGCGGTCTGTGTCCCATACAAATGTGTCCCAGCCATCCACACAATTATTGTACGACACAGACAGGAGACAGATCTGTTTTGGCATGGCCTTACTGCTACAGAACTGCCCGTAGACAATAATACGTTTGCAAGATAAACTCCACCAGGACAATCTGATCTGGGCACCTTTGAAGTTACTGACGAGCGTGCGAGCGCCGTTTACGTAGTCGAATATGATCGTAGTTTAACTAAGTAATTAGAATTTGTACGCGGGATCAAAGGATTTCTACGATATGAATGTAATTAAAGATGTAGGTAACTACGGAAATTTGATTGATCATTTTGCAAAATCTTAGCCAAGCGTGATTGTAAACGGCATTTTCATTATCTTTCATTATGAAAATACATCTATATTATATACATACTGCCTTTAGAGCGTCTTCACATATACTTAATATCGTGATGAAGCCGTACTTACTTAGTTTGTATTTATTAAGTTAAGCAAATATTGGTGGGGATGCTGAAATTTTTAATATTTATTATATTGTATAGTCCATTGGGTATGTTAGCTCATATTTTCGGTATGTACATACATAAGAATCATTTTAAGTATCTTATGGAGGTCTCGGACTTAAAAGAAAATTTCTATCGTTACACGTAGTAAAAGTAGCATTTGATAGTCTTTTAGAATTAGAAGATCAACCAGGCTTCCGAGGGGCTCGTTCATCCTAGTACGGGTTATGTACATGAGTTTATGTATATTGTATGTATGTTAAAATGTTTGACACTAAACTCACGGTACTGTCGAAGTATTTCCGCAAATTCTGGAAGTACGTGACACGAAGTCTTGGGAGACATTTGTAGCGAAATCAAAATTTACTTCACCGTGAATTTACAAATTAATATTCAACCCACGATCCTAATAGTTAATTGGATAACAGCAGACATGTATGGAGCCTACATAATAAAGCTGGGTCGAGCGGGACGGGCCCTTTACTATTCATATTTACTTTAAACAATTAAGTTAGTTTTACTCGGACTAAGCCTACTAATGTTTTTACAGCTCTCCAGGGTCTAGATTCCTTTAGCTATCTAATTCGAAAATTATTCAATGTGCTACATTTCGTTGAAATAACAATTAATATTTTTAACTTCTTTAAAACACTGGGCTGCCGCGTCTATGCACCACCTGTAGGCGTGGGTCCCATATGGTGCTTTCAAATTATCACCTTTGTCTAACCCTTAATCCTTAGACAGGCGTTTACTATTATACCTATACAAAGGACTTTGGTAAGATGCAGTAATTAATGGTTGTTATGTATTAATTAAATTGCAGTCGAGCACTAACTAGTATATACTAAGTACAAGGGAAGCACCATCAACGCGAACCCCGGGGCGTATGTGCAATTCTCTAATGTGTTAACACTATAATAAGCATCAATACAATTTAGGCAATTGTGCTCAAGGTGCAACTATACGGGGCTTTGTGACACAACCGCAGTATAGATAATACGAATAATAATTGTTTGTAATTAATACATAAAATCTTGAAATTATAAAGTAAAGACGCGTTTTAGATGACTAGGTATTTGTGTGAATTATATACAGAGTGTAAAAAGACCCCGAGTAATGCTCGTAAACGTTGTTGGGCTCGTCAATATGAACAACTTATACTATGGCCACAATGTAGGGACTTTTTTTAAATTTTCCCATATTGCATTAAGCCCTAGTAAAAGGTGGCCGGGACACTACATAGTACTTCGTTTCCTGTCAATACCCATAAATCAATGCAAGTAACATTTTGCGATGTTATCGTGATGTCAGCATATTTGCTTACTAATTTAGGAATACCTAAATTAATAAATGTCCGTATTGGTGCTACGTCAGCTAAATTAATGTAAAGTTTCGAAAAATAAAATGACATCCTTTGCTGTTGTTGTTAGGGATGGTAGGCAGCTATAAATACCAATAATGATTTTACTTGCTCGCACAATTAAGTTCGAATGTTTTAGGTTATAAAAATGAATGCACCGAGCTGCGGAGATGCCGCGAGAGAATTGAAACGGATGGGTAACATTGATACTGTATTGTAAGACGCGAAGCCCTATAAAATATTAACTTTGAATAAGATGCCTCAAGTTATTTCAACGAGTTCTGTTGATGTCTTTCAACGGAAAATTTATCTCGAAACGTTCACTGCGAGGCGGTTGATTGCTATTTGCTACCCATTGAAAAATTGTAACAGAACTAAAATGTTGCTACGGCACAAAATTGTAGGTACGAACGGAAGTAATTTCTCTGTAAATAGTTTAAGATGGGTATTTCCTGTATTGAACCGGCTTGTAAATAAAGCTGAAATGTGTGTTATGTTTGTATTTAGGTACAAATTGTCTATCAGATTGTTGCACTATTTGAAAGTTATCCTTTATCATATACTTAGTTATTGACTATAGGATTTGGGTTCGACTGCAGGTAAGTTTATTAGCAAAGCTCTACGTTACGCTAGCTTCCGCGAAAATAAAAAAAAAAATGTCAAATCATATCTTTTAACATAAGACAAGGTAAAAACCGAATTGGACTTTAAATAGTCTCGCGGTGCGAAACGTGTTCTTCAGAAATATGCCAGTCACTGTCGCTTGACTTCGAGTGCAAATTGCCTACAGAATTTCGCACGTAAAGCGCTTAGTGTTCGCACTGGCAACACTGTTCCAGGCGGACGGTTGAGCCGCCCCGCGCGAGAATGCAACCTTGCTTTTTCACTCAATTCGACAGAACAGAACTCTGCAGCTACTCTTCCATCCGAGTCTATTGTAAGAAACGACGTAGTACGTAATTAGAACAAGTCCATTGAATCTGTCTACGTTGAAACGTTTTCTTGTAATCCAATTCGGCCGTCACTTATAATAATAACAATGAAGTAGTAATTAGTTGATGTTGTGGCAACTTTATCGACGTGTACACGAAAAGTTATGAAATTGTGTTTTACCTATAAATTGTTTTTGTTCCAGGCAAAGTTGTGGCATCGATTTCTATATTTTTCTCATATTAGGTATTTCAAATAAGAAATGTACAAACATTTTTTTCGAAACTTTTGTGGTACCTTTATCAAACGCTCCAGCGACAATCTCCGCTTTCGTTTGTAAGAAAAATAAGCAATTGATGGCGATCCTTTACCCCTACTCAACCGTGCGTGGTGAAGGAGGCACTGCCGTCTGAACAACCGTACATTCAATAAAGATTTCTTCGACAAGTCTAAGTGAAAACTTTCACCGAAAACCCCCCAACAATATAACTTTCATTCTTCAAAGTAGTATGAATTCCGCAGCACAAAGTAGCTCAACCCTCTTTATTGCGTACATAAAAACAACTTTTGGCTTGGACTATTAAGACTTCCGTACTACGTGCCTCCAATGCAGCCAAACGTTACCTACATATTGAATTTGGTTACTTTTAACGGAATCGATGGCTTCATTCGCAATAAACTATTGCATATCTATCACGTCAAAGAAATGGTGTACGAAGTAAGTATATCGTAAAAAGGAAAAAGCAATTTTCTCTTTGCCGCAGGATAAAATTGTGTCTGACCACAGAGTAAATTAGACACCGTCACTTTCCGTTATCGGATTAGGAATGAGTGAATCGAAAATACATTCGGTTGATATTTGCTTCGGGCGAAATCCGTCGCCGTCAGCCGCGGACAGATACTCAGTAATACTTTCTATCACAGAAATGTTTTAAGGACTTTATTATCGTTGTACCTACTACACTGTTTTCATTTAAGTTCTTCGTTTAATTTCATTGAGATTGTAATGAAAAGAACTGCTTTTAAATTAATTACTTTTTAAATTACTCTGTAGTCGCAATACTTTGATGTTGATTTTCTTTGGATACTTTTAAAGCAAATAAAACATAAAATACAGCTAAAATATAGCAGGTTGTGCGAGTTAGGAGCTATCGACCGTAGGTCGGGTAGGTCGGATATTATTCCGGACACGTCTCAAAGGTGTACCTGTTTTTAAAGGGGGTTTAACAGTGGCCTCGCCACTGCTGCCCGAAAACTTTACCTCCGTGCACCTTTTGATATTCAATATACCTCGGGGCCGGAGCAATCTTTTGATGAGATGTTTTATGCAAAAAACGTGGAGCGTCCGCGGTCGCGAGCTGGCACCCGATGTGCCCACATTAGTATTCCTGATACAAGCAGGCGCCGCCGCCGCCGCCGCTCACCCCCACTTTTAGGGAAATAAAAAATCAATGTTTATTTCCAAAGGACGCGATGTGAATTCTAATTACGTAACTAATTGCTTTATGTTTTGTGAATGTAGTGAGCATCACACCATATCCCCGGTATCGCTTGTCTTCATGACGTGCAATGTTATTTGTTCTGCGCATTCTCAATAGGCGGCTCGTGCCGAACAATTTCCGAACAGCAATAAAGTGAAGCTCGGAACAATTGGGGCGCGCGATCCGGAAGCTAAGGTGTTACAAACTATAAATTACTATGGGAATTTAGTTCCGGCGTATCGCATCGCTACTCCGCTCGGGCTATAAATACTGTTCATTTTCGTCCTGCGGGTAATGCATGCCGAGGATGGTGAGTCGCTGCGGAGGAGGGCGGGCGGAGGGCGGCCTGGACCGACGACTCCGGCGAGGGAGATGAAGCAGCTCCCGACAGCTTAGCAGGAAATATGCTCGGTTTACTGCCTCGCAATACCTCAAACGTACCTTAACATATCATTTTGCGTGCGCATGTTTATGGCAAAACTTGGGCTCCATGCACTTAGGCAAATGGCTTTCCAATACTTAAAATAACGGTGTCCGGGGGTAGATATCTGAGATGGACTGCCTCGTGGGTCTCTGGATATTTACGTATGTGTATGCGCTTTGCTCATGGACATTGATTGATTATGAGGAACATATCAATACATAAAAATACTTGTGTGAGAGAAAGTGGGATACTTATTTGACTGATACAGAATGAATTGTAACGCACCTGAATATTATTTATTTCGTTAAATCCAAGGAAATAAAGAATAAATATAAACATAACATGTGATTATACGTGTTCTTCTCTCGATGTCGGTGTTTTATTCTATTCCCTTTTAATTTGAAAACTGTCCTATCCGGGCATACCGTAAACATGTACACTGTATATTAGTATGTTCAAGATTGTCGTAGCATCTCTACCTCGTTTGTACGGTGTAGGTAAATATGGTGAAGCAATTGAGAGATTTGTGTAGGTCCAACTTGCCTCTGCCTAAGCGTAATAGGATATCAGACGTGACTCATGTATATCTCAACATTGTTTAATCATTAATGGTAACAAACAAACAAACAACATGTACCTACAGTGCAACACTGATCCTTTTTTATCATTAAGCAGGCAGGATGGTGGTCAAATGCTTGTACATAGTGATTAAAAAAAAAAACAAGCGTTTGAGCGTAAGTGCAGAATTATCAATATTATTTCTTGAAATTCCTGTATTTTTCCTTCTCTTCTTCTCTTAGGAGCTTTGTTTATGCTTATATTATGATAATATGGAGCATTATTTCGGTTGGTAAAACTTTTTAGCCACGCGGCAAAAGATCATTGCCGCACTACATACAATGTTCAATCTAAAGCATGATGTATCATTAAGTTATACTTATAAGCAAACATAGCAAGTAAGGACCTATTCAATCTTGGAAGTGCGCTGCTAACAGAGACTAAATAATTGACATGTCACATACACTGCACCACGTAGCGAACGTTGGGACTTGAAACTTCATTTTGACATCAAAGAATCCGGCAACGTTTGCCCTGTAATTACCTACGGCAGCAAGGCGCAACTATAGGCAATATGGCAAAGTCGTCACAACACTAAATTGAATCTTGTTCGTAATACCATTAGGTTCTAATATAATACAAGTAAGTTCATTCAAAATCGACTACTTCTACTTTGTGAAAGCGACTTGCGCTTTGGATAAAGAAAACCCGTGTATTTTATGTCAATTGCTGACGAACAATCAATATTCCAAAAGAAGTATATTTATAACTTTGCAAGAAAAACTATGACCTATAAATAATAACGTACATAAGTAATTATTCGAACAATGTTGTTGTCAACGGCACATTGTTGGGTAATCATTATTGCGTAATGAATAAAGGGTACGTTTCTGCGAGTAGGTAGTCTACGACACAATCTTGTCTCAGCAACCGTGTATTATCTTCAGGCCACACTCTCCTAAACAAAACACGATGTGTCAGAGTATCTCGGCGTCAGTTTAGAAATACTCACACAAAGCGGCTCTTGATATTGCAATGACGTCACACTGTGGGAATTTAATTAACTTCGTTAACTTGTAAATACTCTTAGGGCCTTTGATACGGAGTCCGTAACGGGCGAGGAGTGGTTCCCGCCGCCGCCTCAATACAGCCTGCGAGTCCTACTGACACACATCGCTTCACTTAGAGCACGCTTCTGAGCAACTCCTTCATTACATTAACTACCTTTGCATATTAGTAAAGTTTGCATCAAGTGACAACAAATTAGTTTCTGGATACTGTTATTTGCCATGTACACGTGACAGCGAGACATGCTGTTCGTATTATATAACATTCATATATAATAACAGTGAACAAATTTGTCTATTACAAAATATGTGTGCAAGAGGAAAAGGAGTGCAGATATAGATTATTTGACTCAGTCCACCTCTCTAGGTGGAGCACGTCTCAGCGCCGCGGCGCTTGGTTAATTTATTTTATTAGCAAATATTGTAAAAAAACGCATCTGAAGAATTTATGGGGACTCTTCAAATACGAGCACATTTACATGCGTGTATTTAGCATAATTAACTATCTAGAAGGTGGAACGGTAAAGCGTAAAAGGGGCATTGAAAGCGAATGTTTAAACATTTTAATATTCTATACGCAGAAACGTTCGAACTGGGTACAGGAACATTCTCCTTTTACATAAGTTGTTCGGTAAACGAAGTGAGTTCGTTAGAGAACCAATGTGAGCTTAATCCGGGGCCGCGCCGCCGACGCCTGCGGTTCACACCGGGCGCCGGGAAATTGCTGAAAATTGCAACAACACGGGTGAAAATTACCACTTGCGAGCGTTGTTTAACGCCTCCTTCCCAATTTATGTGGCGGTCGAAGTGTGACGTGCGCCCGCGGTCTACGTGCAACCGCCCCCGCGGAACCTTCCTCCTTTTTCCTACTCGTGGTGAGTACTCATGCTATGTTCGCCCAGCGAGCGACAAATAACTTGCAGTGATGCTATCAAATAACAGGGGATGACATAAATTCCTGCACGGCGTTAGTTAATTAAAAGGGTCCAAATAAAACTAGAGTGAGTTGAAGTGAGTTTGGCGAAAGCGATAAATTGTTGTTTTTTTTATATTTTGAGTGTGATTCATGGCGGCGCGGCGTAGGGCCGGACGGCATGTCCTGGACGTCCGGCTGGAGCCGGCGGCCGCGCCGGAGAGCGGGGGCTGTGAGGGCGCGCGTCACTCGCTCACGAGTTATGGCCTTTGTGCCACTTTCACTCGCCAGCGTCACTTTTAATTTCCCAGTACAGAGCCAGGTTTTAATTCGTACCCTTTATGAAATTTTATGCCTTACTACGGGATTCATGAATATTTTTTGTTGTTTTTGGACTGTGAATGATTTAGGATGTGATTGTTCGTCAACAATGGAATTCACAGGTATATTACTTACTGGACCTTCAGCGTGTTCTCCATGGCACTACTTGATGGCACAACTGGCTATAATATAGGCTAATGCTAATTATAGTATTCAATCATAAAAGAGGGTTAGGTTAGAACATATTCATTTGTTAATTGTATACCTAGTAAGCTGGCTCGGTCGATTAAATTCGAAACCTATTAAGTCAGTTTTACAAGAAATTTGTTGTTGTTGTTGGGGAAGTACTGGTATTCTTATTCATTCATATGTATGTAGTTGTATACTAAAACGAAGCTAGGATGGACGCGAAAAAATTGATAAATTATTACGAAAAAGTCACATTATGGTGAATGATGAATAGGTAATTTAAATGAGAAATGAAACGACTTACTTGTTCCAGCATAATAGACGGTGTAGTCCAGCATGTGTCCCATCATGTCAACCTTGACCTTGTCGACCACGAGCCTCGTGAAGAATATGTCGCGTTTGTAGTAGACAGGCTTGTCTCCCTCGTGCGCTACGGCTGTGTCCATCAGCGGGTGAGATCTGTCATAACAAATGCGGCTTCATCAGTGACTTCATAGAATTTTGTGTTGGCACCAATGTCTACTGACTCGGAAGGCGGATTGTTCTACACATTTTATTAACAATGGATATGGTTGGCTGTAGCAGAACCGATTAAGAGATAGTAATGAAATGCGCTCGTGTCCCCTGTTCCGGGGCGTATCATTGGCGCCGAGCGGAAGCGGGCTACACACGAATAAGTGTCTGAGGTAGACCGCGTCTCCAAGGAACAACAGAGCCGGCGACAATGGCCGCCGACGCCGATAGCGCCCCGCGACACGACACCATAACGTCCTCACATAATGGCTCTCAAGCGAAAATACCCTTTCATTTAATTAAAATTGTCGAGCGAACGCCACGAGTTGCTTTTTCATGTATTATTTCCACCGGAGTGGTTCAGGTGAAGTGTTAAAATCTCCACATTTTCACGCTCCCGGATTGTGAGGAAAAAAATCACATTTTTATACAAAATAATTTTCGCTCCAGAGGAGAGAAGGGTCTGATAATTAACAGGAGGACGTGTCACGAGATATCAATGTGCGCACTATGTGAGGGGTGCGATCGGCAATTATCATGTTTGTCTCTTTGTATGAATAGATTTTAGATATCGAAGTGCGCGTTGTCGTCCAAATCGTACTTGTAAATGTTAGAGGCGCGTGAGGTACACGAGGTGTGAGCTACTGACGCGTGAACGCGCGCTGAAGCGCTGCTGACGACTCAAGTGATGTTTCACTTCACACGTGTAAAAAGATGTTTTTGTCGCGCCGTGGAACATTCATTCAGTGCGCTAGATAATGTTTCTCGTTTTTTTTAATTCTCGTGAAAGCAATTATGAACGTGGCGCAGTTAACGAGAAACTTGATTGCGACTGCCGATATGAGTGTGAAATGAAAATAGCATAAAGCTCTCGGCTAGTTACCGTACTCGTCCGTGATTTACAGGTGTTTAGCACGGGAATTTAAATAGCAATTTCGAAGCTGAGTTTCATTTGCATTAGTTGAGTTGTTACATGTACCCAGGAATACCTATCATACATAAATGCGTATTTACTTAAGGCATCGCTATATTTGACGGGTTTTCGCTATATCTGTCACGAACAGATTATATCGTTAATATGTTTGATTGAGTACTATCTATATCTATGCTTCATCATCTGTGGATTGGGTAACAGGTTCCGGTTCAATAAATAATTATAAAGAATCCCATTTGTGTTCCCCGAAATTTGTCCTTATCCCGTGTTATTTTGGGGATAAATTGTAGGCTATGTTTTAGACCGATTTTTAGACCTATGTAAAGCTTAATAAAAACCGCTGAATAGCTTTCGTGTGAAAGAGTATCAGACATTTATCCATCCATCTGAACAAACTTTTGCATTTATAATATTAGTAAATTAAAAGTGAACTGACCGAATGAAGTTGAGAACGGTATCGGGGAGCGAGGAGGTGTCGTTGACGCAGGTGCCGGGGCGCGGCTCCGGCACGCGGCTGCTGATGACCGGCAGCCACGCCGAGCTCGACGTCGCTTGCTCCTTGAACTTGCCGGCGAACGCGCGCTGGATGTCCTTGATGGAGAAGGTGCAGATGGCGGAGCCCATCAGTCCAGTCGTCGCCGTCGAGAACACGCCGTAGAAACGCTTCTCGTCTCCGGGCACCTTGTAGATACTCTCTGCGGCAACGACATATCAAATTCCACAAACCACTCCACTAATGTCATGTCAAAGTCAGTACACACGAACAATAAACGATCTCAACTCCTGACAACGAAATGTTTACGAAATTAATTCAAAACAAATTTTGACGTCTACATCAATTAAATACTTTTCAAAGTAATTTAAATGCCGAGGATTTTACTTGTAAATTTTGCAGTCTCTCCTTAAGAGTTCTAATGTACTTGTGTAGTTTAGGTTATTTTAAACTTATGTAACTAACGTAAATAGGTACGTTACATATTACTTGTTAAACAACTATTTTATTACAAAAGTAAATTGTTAGTACTAAATAGGTTCAAAATAAACCCTCAAAGTTCCTATTACTGGTTAATAAGTAATGCAGCGGGTGGGAGCTACAGTGGAAGTGTACTAGCGTACTAAAGGGTTGCGCCAACTCTTAATATTAAATGAACTCGATTTAGAGTCTGATCTTTTTGCAGAACTCAGGAAACAGGATCAACTTGCCCGTCCAAATACAGCACAGCACTCGCACAATGTCGTCTTTTGCGACGCGTCGAGGCAAATACAATATTTGTTCAGCGAAATTGGGGATAAACTCCGAACGCCGTAAATTTAAAGAAGACTCGATGGAAATAGATTCGTTTTGTGCTTTTTTTTGTAGGTAGATACTTACGTATTTCGTTGAAATAGAAGGGGAATTCGCCGGGGATGCTGCAGTTGAGGCGGGCCTTGAGGTACGTGGCCCAGTTCTGACTGAGGATGTTCTTGCCGCCGGTGTCGCGCTTGCAGACGCGCGCCACGCGCGAGTACACCGCCTTGCCGCAGTTGATGTACTCCACGGCCGTCTCGCGGAAGAAGAACAGCACGTACTCGCCGACGTCGAACGCGCCCACGAAGTTCGGTTCTGTGATCACAATCCAACTATGTAGAAAGGTACTTGCACCAAAACAACACACTTTCTAATATTGAATATTATTTGCGACCTTCTAACGATTACACGAAGCCAATATTACATTATTCATACACTAATAACCAAGCGCCATACAATTAAGTGCTAGGATTACAGGCAGAACCCTTACTAAATTAAGACGCTCATCGCCCCAATATGTGGGAAAATATCGAATAACTACGCGCTACACAATACCAGTATTAAATATAAAAAACCATCAAATATTCGGAGATCTGTATTATATGAACTAAATACTTAGCTTGCATTAATAAGCAGTTATTTGTCGGTGTGTAATGAAAAGTGCGCGTGGCGAGGATTAGTACGCCCCTTCGCTGCGGCGGAGCGCCGTCGGCTCTTTCTTTACTTCTACTGTACCGGATGCATGCATTATTATACAAAAAATATTCTGCTTGTTAATCTTTTAAAATTGTGGGAGCTGAAAATGCTGCGCAGCTACGGCGAGCACTGCTCGGCTTCACGTAGTCGGTTAATTGGAATTATTCCTGAAGCGGCTAAAATATATCCAGTTTCAATAAAAATGGGAGTGTTCAATATTTAAATGAGCGTCGGCGCGCGCGAAAATGAATCAGATTTCGTTGGCGAGCATTAGTTTGGCATCGGTGGGGTAATGGGTATTTCAATACGCCGTAATGGGTGCAGGTGCGCAGCTTTAAAAACCGCAGAGCAGTGCGAGCGACACACACCCGCAAATTAGCGAATATGTTATCAAATCGTTGCGTGGCGTCGCTTGAATCACGCGATTGTCCAATATTGTGTTAACCCATGCGATTCGCAGCAAATTGTTTTCGAATCTATACAAATTAGTGTGACCGCGATGCCTATTGTCTTTTGTGTGCCTCGTTTGTGAATTGAGTAATATTTCGCAACGTTATATGTCTGCTTTTTAACGCAATAATACGGCATTCAAATGGCCAGGCATAGATAATCGGAATCGAATCGAATTCGATATTTGTATGAATACAATAGTTCAGAAAATTATAAATTACTTATAATCTGTGTGGAAATGACAGAGTTCCTACAAGTATTAATTGATTTATTTTATTGCATTTTATTTGCATTAAGTAGCAGTTTAGTTGGGCGTATATTTTCAGAGTATAAGCAAGATTTTCGATTTTAGAACAACAAAAAAAAGCAAAAAGTTTTTATTACGTAGCGGTCTTTTTCGCAGGTTTGTTTGTGTCACAATTTAGTCAGCACCTCTGTTTATAGCGCCCGCCTAGCCCTGTTTCCGCCACCACATCGCAAATTGTGACGGGTATACGTTACGCTGCTTCAATACGATTAAATACAAGCATAGGGAGGCCTCGCTATGGCAATTTGTAGACTAATTCAAATTAGTTACATATTCAAAGTAACTAAACCGAGAGCGGTGGCCATGTATAATAAATGCTCTCTCGTTGAATGCAGCGGAAACTGTTTACGGATCATTGTTTCGTTTGGCGCTAAATTGCGTAAACCAACCGTTTGTGTTCTATTGTTTGTTCAAAATATTTCCCATTATGCCACCCGCGATTGAACTGGCTGGATATGCTTTTGTACCGATATCTATTTACTTTAAAAAAAAATGGTCATTGAAAGTAATACTCACTGTCCAGCCATTTCGAGTCGTACTTCAGTGTCCTCTTGAAGGCAAATTCACGGCGTCCAGTGGTGAGGTTGTGCAAGTCGGTGCGGAAGATCACAGTGTCTGCCTTAGTGAACTCGGCGTTGGTGCCGGAGTAGAGTGCAGGGAGTCCACCGGGGTTGCCCGTCTCCACCCACAGGGCAGTGGAGTTGTCCGCCGGATCGTATGGACATTTGGCCACGCCCATCCCGATGCCAGGCACGTACTCGTGACGTGGCAGGTGTGTCAGGTTCGACTGTTGCGAAAAAAGTAAAAGGTAAGGCCTTTATACACCTCGTTATCTAACACATATATATATACACAATAATATAAAAGCGGGGATAGAAGTAACAGCGCAACGTTATGAAAATATAGGTAATAAGAGAACTGAGGCATGACCTCATGTATGTACGCGAATTCCCACTAAAATACTTTACCGCACAAATAACGGTAAATATTTACGTATATATGAATGGATTCCTTTTATACTGATCATATCATAAAAAGTATATCGCAACCCAGTAACAGCACACAATAGACATTGACATGTCATAAAATATTATAATCGTGTACATTTCAGAGCTACCTAATACTCGAAGGTTAGGGGAACGACCGCGTAGGCTCTTCAAAAACGTCGCATCCATTGCGAGTTCCGAAAATTATGCCATGACCGTTAAAACATCCCGAGCTTTGTAACAATTTTACGCGCCATTAATCAAATGCGTTTCTAAAACAAAGCAGAAGGGGCGGATTTATTAGTTGCAAGCTGTAAGAGTGGGTCCGGCGCCGGCGCCCGCTGCCCTCGACATGTCAACTCAACATCACAGCGGCTACATTTTGAAAAATTTACGTCCTTTGCCGCACGTCCCACATGATTTATTTACCGAGACTTATTATTTCGAAGGAGATGGCGTATTTTTTCGACGAGCTTTCGTCGTCCCCGTAGAATTCGTCTATTAGTATAATGCGATGGGTGGCAGTACTGCTTCCAAAATTATCATAAAATTACTAAATGTAGCATAAACGTGGGGTGGGCAGCGCCGCCGCCGTCGTGGATTGAGACTTTATGTAAATTTTAACGACGCTGCGACCATCGCGGCCACCTGCGACCCGCCCGCCCGCGCGCTCCTTCACCCAACCAACCACCTGGCCAAAACACATACTTTTTTATTTACACAATCTCTCCATCGTATTGAGCATGCAAAGTGCCGGGGATGCTCCATCCTAGTCAAACTGCAACTAAATGTACATATACATAATTAAATACCGCAAGAAATAAACAATACATCCAAATAAGGTAATGGATCAGATATTACAATTGTGTTTATGCTTTTTCTCATATTTTGTCATGTAACGTATCTAAGAACAAGAGACTGAAGAATTGTATGTTTGAAAAAGCAGCCCCGTTCGATGGGGAGCGATGGTTTGTTTACAGTGGAAGTGCGAATCTTAAAACGTCTTTGTAAACATTTGCTTTCTTTCTGTAGCAGAACATTGGCGAAGTGGTCGGCAGCGCGTGCCTCGGCCTAAGTCCATGCCAAATAAGTAAATATTCTAGGTACCGGTTGGTTCCCAGAACTTGGAAAGTTGGTGCTATCGCTGCTGTTTTCATTAGTTCCCCCCTTCTGGTTATTTACCAAATAAATAAAAAAGCTTTAAGTTCGTCGTAGACGTAAGTAATTATCTTATTTCATAAATATCTTATTTCATAAATAAGACACTTAGATTGTATGATGAACTGTAATAAGAGGTAACTATGACACCAATTTCTGGTGTGGTAATAAAGTAAGTTACTGTGCACGAAGTAACGCCGAACCACCTGCGGGCACGAGGTTCGACTCCCGACATGAAATACGACTACGACTTCCCGATACGTTTTGCATACGTATCTGCCTTTTAGAGGAACTTTGAAGGCGTAACATGCAATATGTATTGTATGCAGTGGTGATATTCGCATACTTTTGGAAACTGGGGACGGACGCGCGGAATGTTCGAGTTTGGTTATATTAAAAAAAATTCAGTCTGGCCTGTCTTACGTTTCAGAATATTTTAGCGTGTTTTTGGTTGCGTTTAGTATTAACATTATTTATATTTTAATGAACATATAAATTTAGTTGCTTAGCAAGTGCCTCTACCAAACGCGATTTGGGATGAAAAAGCGTTAAGTTTTTTTTTGTGGGAAATAATTGAGTATGTTACTTTAGTGTATCTTATTAGTTATTACAGTGTATCTTATCTTAAAATATTGTCAGTTGAGTAGGACTGGGGATGTATACAGAAGGTACCTGTTAATTATCAAACGATACTATAAACCGGTAGATTACGAAACACAACAAAAATATTTACCTTCCGTGACCCGCTGTCACGATGCATCACTTGCAGCTTCGTAATACACACTGAGAAGAGTTGTACGAAAACTTTCGAGAAAAGCGCATAATCAAAATATTAGTACGAGTCCAAGTTCAGTCGAGAAAGTTTTGACGAGACGAGTATATCATCCAACTCGTTTCCAAATCCGTAAACATAGTTTGTAAGTTGCGGAAACTTCATACGTATTCTTGATGCCGATTAAAATCAGTGCCAAAGATGTTCCTACGGCGACTACGAGAGCTACGGACTACGGCGTAGACGATCTGACTAAATACAAACAGAAAAAATACCGATCATGCCATTATCAAATCTAGTCTTATACATAAATATATTTATTATTGAAATCGGTATACATCTATATGTATCACTACGAATGAATCATTATTCGAAAAAATAAAAAGTTCTTTCGGTTCCATTTCTTTCTTTTTGTTAGCAACCCTCGCGCGGCGTATATGCAAACAGAGACCGTGAGAGATAAAAATATGCATTAAACAAAGGCAAAGTTGTTGGAGGTGTACGTGCCGAGGCGCGTCTTCAGTAAGTTAGTTTGAGGAGTTGTTTAGGGCGGTCGCTGCCGCCGCCTGCCGCCGGCTGCCGTCGCGGGATGCTGACCCCACACGCCACATACGGACCTATCGCGCGCGCATCCACAATCCGATAATAACTCATGTCTTTGATGTCAAAGGAAACAATTTTCATTTTAGCGGTTTTGTTATCCATATGTTAATTACGAGAGAATTGCGTGCGGCTCAACTTCAATTGTTGTCCAGTTCTTGTTTCAGCCTACAGTATTTGTGTGAGGAATACCTCAATAAAAACTTTGTACAAGGCTCAGCGAAATTATGAACAGAATACAAATTTTAAAGTCGGATGGAATGTTCGAAATAGTCAATTATAACGATATCATTCATCACTTACTAACGCCTTCACTACGGGTACGAATATTCATCTGCACGTGATGAATGGCCAACTTTAATTGTTTGGAAATTGACAATGCTTGTCATAGTTATTTCAGTTATTTTTTTGTTACAGGTTCATGATTAAGAGTTAATGATGTGAAAAGTTCTTATATTAGTATTAAAATGAAAACAAAATAAGTCGCTGAGCAATAAACTGTATACTGACTCTCCTCCGCATTAAATAATTTAAATCCAATACAATACGTCAATGGTTTAAATTATTTGTGCGATTGATTTACGTCAAGTAATTTTTCAAAACGTACATTACTTACCTCGTGGTAGTAATTTTTCAAAGTGGCAAAATTTCAAGGGCTGTTAGGACGCGAAATTGTATTTTATGACAAAAACGCTATGTAGGGAGTCGGGCCATTCGTTTCCGTGGCGGGGACGCCGACACCCATTTGTTACAGATTTGCTTGATTTGATATCGGGTAGATGCATCTCTGTGTTTCGGAAGCAGTCACATCGCTCGCACACATGCCATTTCACTCAACGAACAAATAGGACGTTACACGCACGCCGTACCACGGCGAATTGCTACTGTAATATACTACTACAAATAATTTTATACCCAGTAGGTTGGTATAAAAAGCGTCATAAACTTAGAATTGAATAAAATGTCCAATCTGCGTAAGCTTGCTTGCTACATTGAAATGGTAAGATACTGAAGAAATCTTCTTTAAATCCAATGACGGTGTTGGGAGAAATGTTTTGAGTGGTTTTGGCTGTTGTGCATTTTCAATAGTACGGGAAGTCACTAACGCAAACCGGATATCAGTGTTTTGGCAGGCTACCCGCAATGGTACGCCCCTCGGCCGTCGAACACCCACTCTCCACTTGCCTAGCTACAGATTTATAGCTGCGATACCAATATAATAACTCGAACCTTTACAACTTATCTACAGTCCATTCAAAAGGCACAATAATTCCTCTGCCTGCCCTGTTGTATTTTCGACAATCAAACATTTTATAGACACTTTGTTTTATCTGATGAAATATAGTGCCAACATTGAAATAAAACAATACGCTAGTCGAGTCGGGTAATCAAAGTGTCTCGAAAGCCTTCAATATGTGTATGTAGGTATATATTAACTTCAACCAGAAACGTTTTACAAGCGTTTTATACATGGTTTTATGTTCAATAAACAGGGCCGCTGCATCCGAATATAGTGTAAACCGAAAATTTGCAGCGAAGCGATAAAAAAACGGTTTACGTGTTACCTCTCACTGCGATAAAACGTAGGAAGGGTCAAAATAACCACCGATATATCACAATGTAATACATGAAAGTCAAGTGCAGAGAAAGTTAGAGGTGAACGGGCCGCAAAAATGAAATTTATAGCATCCTGCCATTGAAGCCTATTGTTGAGTACCATTTTTATGGACGAGAAAAAAAATAATGAATATTTTACTTATCTTTATGTATTTTATTCCGTATGGCAAAAAGGAACCTTTCTTGGCAAATACTTTTGGGAGGAATTCCGTCGGAGTGCTGTGCGATCGGGACATTCTGTACAAAGTATATTTCATAGAAAACGTCATTGAAGGCTCACTCGAGTTGAGTCGTTCGGATGGAAAGTTCTTGAGGAGCTCGACGCTTCTTTGAGCAGATCAGGATGGCGGCGGCGGCGGCGGCGGCGGCGGCGGCCGTTACGACTCACCCACCGTGAAATTTGCCCCGAGACTGAGATCTGTCGCTGTTACTGCACACACGACAAAGAGAAAATTCGCGAAAAAGCCAGTATTTTTATACCGTTTTATTTAGGAGTAATCTGTTGCGTCTCTGGCTGGAGTCCAAGGGTTATGGCAGGGTTGGGTATCGTTTGGCGGATCATTAAATAATAGTACACGTTTGCTGACACTCGAGTGTGGGCCATTCGCCAATTGCATTATTATTACTGGGTGTTTTATTTTCTTAAAGTGGGTGTTAGATGTACTTACATAGATCACCCAGTCCTTGGGGCTGTGCGCGTTGGTTCCGCAAACGTAGAGCCTGGTTCCGTCGCCCATCGGTTGGATCACGCGGATGTGGTTGCGGCAGTCGAAGTGCTGTAATATGAAATAGAGTTAATGGAGTAATGTAACATACTTAATTTAGCATTTCTCACACATATATCTCTGTTAGAGAATTCTGAGATAATACTACGTACATTATAACGAAATGGTAAATTAGCGTAACTATGAATCGAACTGCAGTACCTTAGATTGTGAATATCACTAATTGGGAACCGGAATTTGACAGATATCGATTTTAGACAATTTTATACCTACAAAATGTATAGTATTCATCTAAAGTTTGATCAGATTCCGAATAGTAGCAAAATCGGATAGGCGAATTTGAAGATATGATGTTTCCAATTAAATTGAAACATGGTCGGCAGTCGTTACTGCTTATGAAATTAATCCAACTATATTCGGGGCACTAGATTCAGCACTACAGACGATTGCACAGGTATTTAGGAGAAACGGCTACTCCATTTTCCAAAAGCATAAAAGTTTTGTAGTGTGTAGTTGTGTAGTGTGGTAACGGCAGCTATTCTCATTAGTTGGGGGCTTATGCGGCGGTGCGCGTGCGTGTTGCCGCGCTGCAGAACAATTAGGCCGGGAACTTTCTTCGCACAACTTCACCTGGACTAATACCCGACTTGGGCCATTTCGGTAATTGCGGTACTTTTCGGCACCCAAACTAGTAAACTCCAACTATACATTACTCTATTTTTTCTGCGCTATCGTCAACTTTCGACACGAATAAGGTCTGCGAGAGTATCAGCAGTGCGGAGTTTCCTCGTGTCGTTATAATGTCGTGTGTTCATCGCGACGCGAGCTACACCTACGGGGGCGGTGGCGGCGGCGGCGGCAAGAGGAGAGCACCTCGAGATGACAATGTGCAATAAACATAAAATTGCCTCAAAATTACAGTGTTCGTATCTAAAATGAGTTCATCTCGGGGTATTCAACATCCATCTTCACTTCGTCGTAAAAGACATCTTATTCTTGTCATAAAACGTAAGGACCAGGAGCACGACCAAAGTGAGATTCCTTTTCCATGAATTTTATATGTAAGAATATCTAGTATGTAAGACGGCTCTATACAGTCACGGCTATCACGATACGCAGAATATTCATCGACGTAGGCCCGAGTGCGCATCAGTTTGCTCGTGCGAGCGGCCAGTCTACGTCGGATCTGTGTAACTCGTGATTTCTACCAAACTGTTCGTGTAGTATATTTTATTTAATGGCACGACAAAAAAGGAATTTTCGCAGACAGAATCTCGCCCAGTGCGAGAACATCCAGCCTTTTTCATGTAGTGCGACTATAAAATGTTGCGCCGAGTCGGATCCCTTTTGAATATAGGTCAGTCTTACCTATAGCGGCGTACAATTGGTAGATTCCAAGTTTCAAAAACAGTTTTCCTGTGTTAACAATTGTGTTCGGAAACTCTGTCTACAAAACTAGCCAAGTATTAAGTTGTTATGTCTGAGTAAATGTCTGGATAAAACGAATTCAGTGGGAAATTGTTGGAATGTTTAGAGAAAGTTCTGACCGCTTTTATGTGATTTCTGTTATTCGAGCGCATTGCGCTTCCATTCTTCGGAAGTGGTCAGTCTGCCGCCTTCATATCGCTAGCTCTACTCTGAACTTACCTTCTCTTTTCACACGTGTTATTTTATTGGCGGTGTTTACACTAGATTTTATTTTTTAAGGTGTAGCTCACATATATCTTCGAACGTGTTTTTGGCTTTTCTCGACTCGTATAATCATGTAAATATGTATGTAAGAAACAGAAAAGCAATTGTCTTGTTTGACTGCTCCATCTTTTTTTTAGTTTGTCAGCGATACTAGCAAGAGTACTGCATAAAACATGTGGGTATTGTGTGCATCAGGGGCGTGTGGAAGCGCGGCCGTGCCGACGTAAAATCCCGAATTTGTTTGCCGACAGAGGACAGTTTGCGGCTTTTGTTAGGGTTACTTAGAGGGTAGGCACGCTTTTATTGTCATCTTACTCTGATAAGTACGGAATAGGTACGAATCGTCACGTTCAGCCACACCAACCGTACATAAGCTGGGCTCTGTGGGCGCTCATCATCTTTACGTCTCAGCTCGCCGCTTTCTACATGGTACATTGTCACAGTGACAACGAACAGAAATGCGGGCGGGGTATAAAATTTTAGTGCTGAGGCCTCTTCACACGCAATAGCTTAAAGCGAGATGGCAATAGCCTTAATATCCCCGTTACTCTTCCACAAATGTACGAAAGATATTACGTTAGTAATCTATGATGTGAGGCCCATCGGGAGGTCGAATATAACTCCTTGGGACATTACGCATTGGGCCACAAAGCAATCGCCATCTCAACTGGAGGGTGCAACAGCGTCATGCCCAGCAATCTAGCGACCTCTGACTCCAATAGAACAAATATTGCTCTTACGCTCGATTGTAAATCAAAATTAACGGCCTTAATATAGCGAGTCGGCGCGGGCCTAAGCCCCCGCTATGAAATATGCGGCTCCCAACGGCGACTGTTAAAAATGGGATTAACTGACGGCCGAAGCCCCTTCCACAGTCACGTTAACCAGAGAATTAGGCCCTAGCATACGTTGAGTAGTCTACAGAAATAGGGACCTTTAAAGCCCAAACTCGAGAAGTCTTACTACCAGTTGGGTCCTATTGAATAGCATCGGCTGTATTTTCTAAGAGAGCTTAACTTTCTGAGTATAAGAGCTCATCTTTGTTTCATTTCGATGAGCCGGAGCGGACCGGAGCAAAAGTGAAATGTTTCATTTTGTTAAGAGGCACTGATAGAATTTAACTGATTGAAACTTTTAGTAATTTCCTTTATGTTTATATTATTAGTTATGTTTTAAAGCACCTACCGTGTGTGTGAATAATATATGTATAAAAATGCCATTGTAAAATGTTTAGTGAGCTTACCTCAGATTTTCCTTTAGAGACGCATTGAGCCACATTGCTGGGTTCCAGATTAATCGAGTCGCGCTGAAACAAAATTCCTGCATTAGTAAGTTTTGCGGCGCCTGTTACTCTGGTCTAAGGAGATGTGATCGGGAGTGATTGTACAAAGCCCTATTAATTTATTCGGATATTAATCTCGTCCATTATAAATGTAAATGCAATGAAAATGCATAAATTTGCAATGCAGATTGCCCAGATGTCAATTTTGTCCCACTTACCTCACAGTGCGACGCGCTGATGTTGAACATGTTGAGGCGGAAAAGTCGATCCCTGTGAAAGATATAAAACCTTTAAAACACAGCAATTTTAGTGAGGACATCAAACAAGCTCATTATTCTTATACTTTGATATAAGTTACGCGGAGCCTCCACGCATCGTTGGTAATTTAGTACGCGGGCGTTTCACACTGTGACATGAATTCATTACGTAGAGGTGGGTGACTACCGTCGCGTTCCCATGACAACCAAAATGTTCTAATCATCAAAGTAAATATCCTACATTGTGTTTATGGGAACAGATAAATGTAATCATTTTTAAAAATTTTGACCACTGCTACATGATTGTAAGTTTGGATTTTCGGCCCGTGTTGTGGGCCCCACCCTGTATATCGAGAAAACATCAACTACTTCATAATATGAAAAAGTAATGACATCAGTGATATTAATTCCAATAGATAGTGTTAGAGGTGGTCTAGGGACTATAGAGCGAACGAGATTATCTACAGGGCGATGGGCTAGCCACTTTCACTAATACCATTACGATATTCCATCTATTGTCAAACCAAAATTTATCCAGTAGACATCACGTCTTCTCTAATGTCTATGAAAGAACGTGGTACAAAAAATAACACCTACATACACGTCTCTGACTCCTACAACCTCACGACATAACGTTTGGAGACATGACAGGTTTTTGACGACAAAACGTTTCTCAAGTCGAAGCGTCACATAGCATTTTATAGAGTAGTCCGATTTTGATAATCTTTTTTTATTGGAAAGGGTATAAGCTTGAATTTCGTCCGATATACATTTGGAAATGGAGATCATACCCTAAGGGTAGGAAATCAGGTGATTATTGTTGATTGTTCACTCATTGACTGTTGTAATGTACCATATATTACATAAACACGTATAACATACTACGACAACGACTACTACAGTCCAATTTTAATAATTATTTAGAGCACCGGAAGCGTTTTAATATTTTTTATTATTATTTACTTGTTTAGATAAAATAGCGTTGAATTGAAAATAAATACTTACATTGCGCCAACGTAGAGAGTGTCATGCTTGGTGTCCAGGAAGAAGGTCCGGTAGTAGAGGGGTCCGCAGCTGAACTCGCGGACATGATCTGTGGACAACAATAAATAATATATTGGCATGAATTCATGAAAAAAATCTTCTTATTAACTCATTCCCTTACCAATGAACGCGATATCACTTAAACAAGTTTACTAGATTCCGTATTTGACATACACCTGACAATTAATACTTTAAACCGGGTGTTACGGCGCGAAATTAAAAAAAGACAAGCATTCAGCTTACCTTCGTTATTTACCACATACATAGTTACACATGTAACTGTGTCGAAACGTCGGATAAATAACGAAGGTAAGCTGAATGCTTGTCTTTGGTTAATTGTGCGCCGTAACACCCGGTTTAAACTATTAATATAAAGTCGGATTCAATATCAGTTATGAGATACACGTCGTAAGTTTTCTAAAGAAATGTTTAAACATCTCACTTTGATTCTTATA
>SJJU01003530.1:0-29718 GCA_012932125.1 Conopomorpha cramerella
CTGTACGAGCCATGAATGAATAGGTTGGGATGACTACCCACAAATATGTATGTTATCAATTTAGCCCCCGGACTCAAATTTTGTGGGTTATGTTGACCCTGGAATCCAAACATCAATAGAATAACAAATGTCTATAGAGCTCAATGTATGATGAAATGCATAGCCAAAGGTTAAGAATATTTGCTACACGTGAACTGCTACACCACGCCTCAGGTAATACATGGGGAGGTGGGGAGTAAGCTACAGTGAGTGATAATAATACTGTTTCAACCTCCCACTTCCCCGGGCGCAGTATGTGTTTTGCAGTCAGACTATAGTAATTTTATTTAACAGGTAACATAAACTTTTCGACTCACCATAGAATGTCCTATCAGGATAACAGTAGTGGGCACAGTTTTTGTATATTTATTGTCTTTGTAGAGATTCAGTATCCTCGTGATGCATGCGGATGCAAATTCTGTCTCACTCTGTAATACCCCACCGTATAAACCAGACAGATCTTCATTGTAACTGACTGTAAAAAAACACAATGTAAATTGAGGCTGGAAAACACCAAATAGCTATCAATAGATAGCATAAAAAAGTACTCTCCTGTTGTCTGTGTGTCATTAGGTATGCTTAGCTTTAAAAGTATGCTACAGATTTTGATGTGGTTTTCTTTAGTAGATGGAGTAATTTTAGAGGAAGGTTTACATGGATGATGCATGCATATAATAACAGGGGAACACTGTCAAAAATTTATATTGATAAAACATTTTCCAGGTCAGCTAGTAGTTTATAAAATAACAAATTTTGCATCCATTAATTGCCAAACACTTCCAACTATATTCATGTTTGCAATCACTTTATTCACAGGATGTTTATTAATATTAGCAGAAAGTCCTTTTGAAAGAAAAAAATAGATGAATAATAATTTTTATTGGTTTTAATTTGACTGTTCATATTTTATCATTTCAATTTGGAACATATAATTTTAATATGAATTGGGTGGTTTTATTGATTATAAAATTTCTTTTATTTTAAATATTGTATGAATGCATACTAGTATAGCTTTTATTATGATTTGTTACTAACACTATACGGGTCAATGGCTATGAAATAGATAGGACGTCAGTAATTTCAACACAATCAACTTTACGCACCCATAAAGAAATCAAAGTGGTATTCTTGTGCATCAGACAATGCCATACGAAGTGCTACAGAGGCTATAGAACGTCCCTGCATATGACTTCCGGAATTTCCTGGCAAGTATAGCACTGGTATACCATCAAATCTGCAATCAAATGAATAATTTATTTTTGTGCAAAATAATTATATAAAGGTGAGTACAGACTAGAATAATTAATTGTAACAGCACAGGTAGACATAATATTATACTCTTTAGAGAGAGGTGGGAGAGAGAGAGAGTCCCTGAGTGCAGTAGCAGAGTAATTTCAGATCCAAAACGTCATTTCGGCAGAAAAGGTGTCTAATTGTGTTAGCTCCATCTCCATTTTTTTTTTTTTTTTCAATCTCTATCTTTCTCTAATGTGCAGTACGCACAACTGTAAATGTAGTACTTACCTCATTTTTCTAGCTTTTTCAGTGAGTCGTCCCTCACTGTATGCATATAGTTTGTATTGAGGATATTGGATGTTTTCAGGTACAGATATTCGCTGGAAAAAAATACATTTCAGAAACAGGAAGAATATTATTATTTACTAAGATATAGACTAGATAATGTTAGCTGTTCCTATAATAACAGTAAGTATTAATAGTACTATATCACTCTTTTACTGCAACAATGCAACATCTAAAAATGTGACACTGGTGAAATAACAATCTTATTACTATTACTAAGGATTCTTTTCACAATAACAAAACATTGTAAAATATTGCATTGTTGGAGTAAATGAGCTAAGTATACCTTGATCAAACAATTCAAAATGTGACTATGTGAATAGGGAATTTTATATAGGTCTCTAAAAGTTTAAGTTCTTCTTCTAAATACTAAATTTAGATTCAGTTTACTTACCACAAATTGGGGATATTCAAACATGTAAGTCATAGTACAATAGTTACTTCTATCACTAAAGTAAATATTTAGCAATCCTAACAGGTACAGTAGGAAGAATGCAACTGATATTAGTTGAAAAGCACTCCAACTGATTATTTTTATAAGCCGCATTATGCCGTTGTTTATAAAACTTTTTGAAAATCAAATTCGCACTTCGAGTAGGCACGAACAATATTTTTTTCAAACTGTATCGAGCGTGAACATTTTTATTCACACTTACTACCAGTGTCACAGTCTATAACAATAGTTGAAACGCGGACAATAAATTACGGAAAGTCACCCCACATTGTACTTTATTATTATAAAACTGGAGGAGCGACGAACAAACGACTGAAAAATAACACTTCAAAACATCGAGTGGGTGACATTTCTGACGTTTTAAACGTCACATTTTTTTTTTTTTCTGACATCGCGCTTTAACATCGGGCTCGGGTGAACGTTGATTTATGTCTTTGGTCTGAGATGATTTATTATAAGAAAAAATAGACAATATTGGATTGATTGAAGCGGTTTTTCTGATATGTCAATTAAACTGATTGTCATTCAATTTTCAGTGTTTGTTTTTGCTCGCATTGAAGAAAATAAAAGCCACGTAGAACTAAGTATTCAATCAAACCGGTGTCTTTTAATGCATTGAACATGTTACTAGATTACTTTTGTGTGTGTAGTTTTATCTTTCTTGCTATAGTTGGATCATTCACTTGCAGATTTTTGTACCTTATATACCTTACATACACACAGAAATGCTCTTTGATTAGCGGCGGAAAATCCTTTCGGGTCCTACTGTGCATCGGTTCAGGTGGTCATACTACGGAATTATTGAGACTTGCATCCAATCTCGATCCGGACAAGTACAGTCCAAGACTGTACATTGCTGCTGAAAATGATTCTAGCAGCGAAGTGAAAATCTTAAGCCAAGAGACCAAAACCAACGGTTCCTACTCTATTTCAAGAATACCCAGAAGCCGAAACGTGAACCAATCATTCTCATCGTCTGTATTTAGTACTCTAAGAGCGACATTTAGTACAATTCCTATAGTTTACAATTTCAAACCAGATATTATAATCTGCAATGGGCCAGGGACTTGTGTCCCGATATGTGTTGTAGCATTTATATTGAAATGTCTGTTTCTTCTCGACTGTAAAATTGTCTTTGTAGAAAGCATATGCAGAGTCAATACCCTTTCGTTAACTGGAAAAATAATACAACATATTGCAGACATAGTTGTGGTGCAATGGCCTGAATTAAAGGATGTTTGTTATAAATCAAAATACTTTGGAAGGCTGACGTGAAGTTTATAGTTTTTTATTTTTATATAAAATTATGTTAACACAAGAGATCATTACAATCCAAAATTAAAGTACAATTTATTAAGTAGGGTATGTTTTGTATTCTATACAATGCCATTTGTTAGGTACTTTCATAGTGTAAAAAAAATCATAACCAAAAGAAGTCGTTAAAAACGTCTGTTAGCAGATGTAAGTAAATGCTAATTTAGCTATTGATTTGTAATAGTCACGGTTTGCATTAATTTTGTGCTATTTGGTATGTTACATACTTCTTGCGATGTGGAAATATAATTTAATCACTAAATAAAAAATGTTTGACAATAGCTTGTATAACATTATTCATTGCATACAAATTCCTTTTCTTTTTAAAACAAGTTATTGTGACAGCACAAATGTGTAGTATGAAAGAATCATGAAAACGAATGAAAAATTGAACTTATAAAGGTGTTGTCACATAAACAAGGGTATCTATCACAAGAAATGACATACAATGTCACTTACATTTGGCATGTATCATATGAAACTTATACCCCAGCCTAGTCCTAGTCGTTTTGGTATCACTGACGGCCACAAATTTGTAATGGCTTTAACAATTTTAAGGACACAACCTGCCTGTCGATGTGGTAACAATAAAACATCAGTTTTTGTTAATTTGTGTATCCAAAAAACGTGTTAAGCAACACTTAGGCATAATAAATAAAAATTGTCCATCCACCCAAGTATGTTGGACAACTGGGACAAATGTTAAGCAGACAAATAAAACAAGTATTTGATATTGCTAAAGTGGACTAAGTACAACTCTTGACCCTGGTGTTACAATTAGGAGTTTTCTAAAAAAATCAATCTGTCATAGATAGTGGGGAAACAAAGGAGAGGCAACTACTTTATTCTGTGATTGTTCATCTTTAAACTCTCTGTTTTGAGATTTTTGGGTGGGCCCCATTTGTTCTGCAAAACATGGCGTTCTTGAACAACATAATGTTTGTTCATTGTTCTCATTCTCTAGGAAAAGTAAGATAGAGCAACTTGTTCTACAGAACAAATAGGACCAACTCAGATTATTTTAAAGAAACCTCATGATACAACAATACCAATATGTTACTGAATACTAAAGTTGTTTTCAAGTTCAATAAAATAGAGATTCAACTATACTAAGCCCTATAAAACTATATGTTTAGCCAATGCTACAATTTAATTTTATTTTTATGGTTACCTACTACTATATTACAGGAAACTGATGACGATACTTTTAATGGTTTTTTTTTTATTGTAAGCAATATAGGTAATATATTTTAGTAAACCTATCCCAATGGTAGTTTTAATATAGTAAGTAATTATATTCCTCGCATTATAATCATACATATAATATCATAATCAAGCTGCACAAGGGACTTGGTAAAGCTTTTGTTAGATTAAATTAGTGCAGCAAGTATAACAAATACAAAATAAAACATTAGTTATAAAAAAATATTCACTTCTACCAAATTTTTTTCAGATAAATGCAGAACTTCAAAGTCTTTGACGGACTTATTGAAATGCAGCTAAAAATCTTTGAACTACCTATTGTTTACTAGCACCAATTTATGATTATCATCTAGTCATTTTAAGAATACAGGGTCACTGGTAACTTGTTTAGCTTCTAGAGGAAACAAATTTGCAATTTAGTGGCACCATACTTGGACCAACATGTCATGTGCATCACAATGTCAAAGACTTGTCAATTGGATCCAAGAACAGTATGCCCAATGTACGGTTCCCTCACAAAACACAAAAGATCTGAATAGTTTCAAAGTAATGAAAAGAAATATTTTGCCCAACATCTTATGTGATCTTAATAAAAGTCCAACTAAAAAAGATTTATAATGACTAGTGCAATGTTAACATTAGATAATTAGCTGAACTTCATTGTCCATAGTTCTTTTCTTTATTTACCTAAACATATATTATTAGCTTCTAATTAAGTTGCAGCACAGCATTATTGCCATTTTAATGAATGTTTTTTTTTTAGTAAGCATGTTATGTTTGTAGTCATGAAATAATTCAGAATATATTCATTCTTATATCTATTAGTTTTAACCTTCAGTTTGGAGGTGAAACTTGGTTTGTGCCATTTTAGCCTCTGTCACTTACCAGGAAGTAGCTACATGTAACCCTGCCATCATTGTTGCTTCAGTAAACATTCATATGCCAAATCAAATATTAACTTGTTTAAACTGTGCGTTTGCAACAGCTTAATTTTAGGCACATTTCATATCACATTGTGGCCTACAAAGTCATTAGGAATTAGTTTTGTTTGTAGCAAATTTGTTTTCAAATAATGTTTACACAAAATGCACAATAAAAAAAATACTAATTACTGTTTACACACACTTTTCCAGTCAAATAAGTAAATGCTGCCAAATGAATTAATTATGTACAAGCCTTAGGAAACCCAACACTGGCTTATCACTATATAGCATAGTATAAAACTTTTTTTTTTATTTAGGCACATCCGCGAACAGCTATCTATAAATATACAACAACACTAAGTACTTACCCTACAATGTAAAAAGATAAAAAGTTTATAAGTACAAAAGGAAGTTAAGTTTTTACTTACACTACTACAATATTCAACAGGGTCCAATAAAGTATAATAATTATAGTTAATGGGAACACTGCTCACGGCTTACTATGATCACCGTTTGCTTCTGATTGTTGACTACTCTCCTGTCTCTCGTTGTCATCAGATTTCCCACCCTTCTCGTCTATAAGACACATGGCTTCTTCGTATGTTGGTGGTGGTACATCAGACCCGGAAGGTTTGCTTGGCGCTGCAGTAGCAATCAAAACATCATATGAAGGTGGTAATGTAGCGTTTGAAGCAGTCCGAGGCACTTGACCGCCATAAGCTTGCTCGGCTTGCACTGCAGCCATGTCCTGGAACAATAATGAAGTAGATTAATTGATTGCCATTTTCTGTTTTGCCAGCAGCTAAATTAGCTCTATAGGTACATAGCATGCACCTTGGCATCTAAATGCTAAGGCCGTTATTCAAGGAGCAGTGGTAGTACTAGCACCACCCTAATCACACATGGTGAATGTTGATGTGAAGAATTGCTGCATATCATCATCTAGATACTAATGCTATGAAATTAATAGCAGATTTCCATTTTTAACTAACATGATAGTTCTACATGTTATGGGAGCACACCATAATAGCAATTATAAGAATTTAATTGCTGACAGCCAACAACAACAAAAGTTCCCAGTATGAGCACTTTCAGTGAATTGTTTTATTTCAGTATATCAATCAGTGGTAATGATGAACTTGGTCCGGGATAATCACACTCTCATTCCCACTACTGAAATAGTAGCATCCAAAATATTAGAATCAAAGCTCAATAGTGGCAATTGAGCTAGATCTGAGGGGGGCCACCTTTTATATGAGAGATTCTCACAGTAATGTAACTGAAAATTGTTGTTATGGTTAATATAAGAAATGGTTCATAACAAATAGATAAACCTATGACTCACCCTTATAATAGCCCGTTGATGTAACAACATTTGTATGACGCTCTTTCTTCTTAAATACAACATGCTTTTAACTGCAACCATCATTCCAGAACATATAAAAATTGGTCCGACAAGCCACATGTGTCCCAAATTGTTTAGTATGTATCCATCCGCATCACCTAGGGCTAGTACCGTAATAATAGTGCCAACAGAAAATAGAACCATCGAAAGCACAAAATAGGAATAACTCGTGCAATCGCATCTTCCAAAGCGTTGATCTTCGTCGAAGTCAATATCCCGCTGTCGTAAACGATGTAAACGTTGTCTGATAAATGGACTATCGAATACGGTAGCCATTTTTTGTTCGCAATATTTTGTTTATCTACACAAAATATCTTCAAATAAACATGTCAAAATCACCGTAAACAATGCCAGTAATTTTAGCTTTATATTTTGGTATCTAAAACAATACTACAGAATCCACGGAAGGGTTTGTTTTTAATTTCTAAATGCACAAAATTGATTGGTAGGATGGTAGGTTTCCTTTTCTTTTAGAACTGTCAAAGTCACTATTTTTTACATCAAACTCTTCATTACTGTTTGACAATATTGATTAGTGTTAGCATTTCATTGGCTTGTCCATCATACTACCTCATCATCGCTGTATCGAAGATTAAAATGATGATAATATTCAAAATGACACTTAACAGGTTCTTGAAAAAGATGAGTTTTTAAAGTTGTGGTATACTCCCGACAAGATTAGGAACACTTTAGGAAGCTCGGGCAAAGAGTTCAAGAGGCACATTTTTATGAAGAGGTATTTATACATAAAACAGTCTATTTTGATTTCCAATGTATTAGCTAAAATCTTAAATCACCTATGTAATGTCACTAATGTGATGGATTTTGTTGTTTAGATAAGAAATTTTTGGAGTTTGAAAATTCCCCATTTTCAGTGCCCTTTTTCTTAGTTATGATTATGACAGATGGCGCTAGCTGTCCTAGGGGGATAAATGTCAACGAAATTACTAATTTCAAGCAGTCAGTATTGAAGGTAACTGTCAATTTATTTATTTACACATACAAACAAACATTACATAACAGTTTAGCCTAATTCGTAATGCTGTTTGTTTACATGTTACAAAAGTCTCTGAACAATGAATTACTTACCCAAATATTAAAACACGTACTGAAATATAACTGACATAAGCTACCCTGGACACCTGCCAGCGACATCTAAGATAAGAAATTTTTGGAGTTTGAAAATTCCCCATTCTAAAATCTTATAAGTAACAGGTTAGACAGGTACGTCATTCGAAACAGGATTTCTAAAACAGGTGAAAATATGCCCCGTTTTCTTTCCAAGCTTAGATAGCATTCGGAGAATCCATAAACACGGACTATGGACATGTTCTGTACAAAAGACAATTAGGTCATTGTAGAGGTTCGGTCGTTGGGCCACGTCAAGTCAAATCAATGGGGAATTTTCAAACTCCAATAATTGCTTAACTAGATGTCGGTAATAGGTGTCCAGGGGCACTGTCTGTTGTATTTTAGTACAGTTTTTTTTAAATATTTGGGCAAGTTATTCAAACTTCAGAGTCCTTTGTATCATTTAAAAGAAATTAACTGTCACATTCAATACTGACTTCTTGAAGTTAGTTATTTCCTTTAATTTTATCCCTCTACTATAGCTAGCGCCATCTGTCATAACTAAGAGAAACAAGAATTTTCAAACTCCAATTTCTTATCTAGATGTCGCTGGTTTTTTTTTAATCACTATAAACAAGCGTTTGACCACCACCCTGCCTGATGTTAAGCAGCGATGTGGTCTACGGTCTATGTGGTTGGTGTCTAGGGGGACTTTTGTCAGTTATATTTTATTACGTACAATTTACAAAATATTTAGGCCATAGAAAAGAAGTTTAGAGCGTTAACTTCTATTGTAGGGAAATTGGTTCATTATGTTTCTTGCTGAAATAACACCAAATAATAATAAATACCAATCAAATGAATTAAAATTGGTTCTGTCTGACATTAAATACCAGTTGCCCACAACCACTTTTTAGCATTGACAAAAAGATATTTCAATATTTATGAACTTTCAATACTGACTGCTTGACGTCAGTAATTTCGTTGACATTACTCCCCTTTGAACAACTAGCGCTGCCTTTTATAGCTAAGAGAAACAAGGCCCCTGAAAAGTCCCCATTCCCCATAGGCAACAACAAATCATCTAAAAAAAAAACCTAATCTTGGCTTTATGACTCCGTTGCCTTTGTCGTGCCCATAAAGATATAATTAAAAAATTATAACAATATCTGTCAAAGTCAAAAAAGTACACTTGAAAAGTGCGAGGACAACGCAGTTTTTGTTTATAAAAATATATAAATGAAGGAGGAATTTCCGTGGACTGAAAGGGAAATCTGAAACGTGTTTCTATTTCAGTGCAGGATTATGGCCCGAGAGGCGGTCGCTTTAGTATTCATATCTATCTATCTTAGTTGTATAACACAAGCAGGTAAATATTTTAATATTTTTGTAGGTATTTATCTTAGTTGGGATCTTTGTCCGTATGCTTCTATTATATTTTTTATTATGATCCGTTGGTGTCAGCTGTCTCTAGTGTCGTGTCCTGTGGCCAGTGAGAACATTGCACATCGTTCAAAGTTATCAATACCTACCTACTAATGTTGACTAGATCTGTACGTAGTCTACCTACATCGTGGCATGACACATAACTACAATCATAATTTTGTACCAACTTGTACCAATTGTGTATATGAACTCACAACTCTGGCTGTGCAGAACTGTAACACTGTTTAAAATGTGTTTTAGTGCAGCTAGTAAGTAGTAGCTAGCAACAAATAACATAGGTATTGTTGTCTTCTGATCACTTCTCAGTATATCGGTTTGACTTGTCATACCTAATCCTAATTCCAAGTACCTACCTAATCCATAAACATTATTCTAAGTAACCCTTTCCTGAATAAATGACTAAACAACATATATAATTGTGACTCTGACAAGTCAATCCTCTTATCAACAAAACAGGGGGAGTTATTTTTATCTGACACGGGTTTCACAAGCCACTTGTTACTGTATCTAACACGGCTAACTAACGGCTTTGCATTTGCATTTTCTTTGAACTTTATCACTAGACATTAGAGTTCATAATAAGTAGATGTTACAAGAATTTGGTAGCTGTAAATGGGTTAACCCCTCAACTAGCAGGAGAGCTCTGGCTATCAAAACAATTTTTTCTGTACCTTTGTTGAGCAGTAATTAAGTGTTGAACATCAAACCATCCTTGAGTCTTTTTGAAGAGTGGATCAGATTTTGCATACATTTCTAATTAATTACATCAAATGCCACATGCCAGTTTCTGAACTGGAAGGGTTAATAATTATGTCCATGCCATTAAGGATGATGAGAGATAGATGATGAGGTACTTTATTTGCTTTACTTGCATTTCAGATTTTTTTAGTAAACATTATTATTACTTACATAAAACTAATAATTGACAACCCCAATGGTAGAAAATATTGTTTACTGTAGAGCTTCAAAAATATGTTTATATCAAAATCTATTCAGTAAAATCCATCTAAATCCATTCTAGAAGTGGCATAGTTTTTATGAAATGCTGACTAATCTTTTTTCTTCTCTGTTTACTAATATGGTGGTATTGTACAGATTTTCGCAGCTATGTTTCATTGAAGTAATAATTGATAAAAGTATTGTAAAATACAGGCAATTTTATTCACAGTGATCATACAATAGACTCTTTGGACATAAAGCGATATAATATAATATTGCGATAAATGCACCATATTGCACAGTCAGAACGAAAGTGTCACAAAACAAAATGTGTCATTGTATGAAATTGAACCTTAACGTAAAAGATAAAAATAGGCATGTTTCCTATTGGGTCCTTTTTGTTCTGACTATGCGATATCTGGTGTGTGCCTACTCTTTATGTAGTGAAAAATAACCTTCTTGGAATAAACATGAATCAAGTGTTTTATATTGTTTAATCTCATTTTCCAGATGCCCTAACTGTTCACATAAAAAGTGATGGCCCTGCAGTTCGGGGATCCAACGTCACATTCACAGCAACAGTGTCTGACTATGATGGAGAATACTTGAAGTACTATTTCTTTGACAATGCTGATCCACAGAACAGACAAACTGTAAGCAACTTTATGGCTTTTGCTGGCTCGATAATTTTTGATGATTCTATTTTTTTTGTTGGAAAGGAAATATTCCAAGTGTGTTCCTATGATATTACGGAAAACAGGATGTGATGTGGTACCCCAGGGAAATTAAGTTGGCCACCAATTTTCATAATTTTCAAATGAATTACTTATACTTCTGTTTTCAAGCTATAATCTTATATGTGACAAAAGAAGGTCCAATATTAGTTTTAGTGTGTTTTGAATTCTGCTTTGATAATCATACACTTCAAAATCACTTGTCAAATGTGTCTGATTTATAAGATACTAGTGGACTCGACAGACATTGTCCTGTCTTAACTATTAGTATGAATATCTAGGGTGGCCTGTGCCCAGCCGTGGATGTAATTTTTTTTTCTTTCATAAGAACCTTCTGCTGTCATTAATAAGCACAGCAAAGAAAGAATTAGCTAAATTGGTCCACCCATTTCGGATTTATGGAATGACAACGAAAAGTGGCTTTGATTTTTATATATAAGATTGGCAGTGAAAAGGTTAAACATTGTTGGTAATTCCAGTTTACTCTGACATCAAATGTGTCTGTTTGGACGGTTCAGTATTCAAAAGACCTATATGAAGCAGATGATTACACAATGTATGTGGAACTGTCAAGAAAGTTTATAATAAATTGGTTCGTCATTGACACAAGCAAAACACATTTCAAATTAACAGGTATGTACTTAGTCTGTTTATTAATTCGAAGAAAGATTTGACACATTTATCTGTCACTTTGCGAAATAATGCTGCCGGCTTTTCAACAATTTCAATGTAATGTAATTTCATTATGGAATGAAATGAATGAATGGAAAAAAAATACACTTCACGCCTTTTAATGAATGAATGAAAACTATCAAATTCATGTATAATCTTCCACCCAGGATAGTGACCTTTAAAAAAACCTTTGACACTTTGTATCATGTTTGTACATGGTAATCATTTGTCGATTTAGTGAACTGACTTAGGTTCTTTTATACCAAAACAGTTTTGTTTTCTAACTATATTATTTCCCTTATGTCATTACATGCTTAATGTATACTACCTTATATTAGCTGTCCTGGCAAGAAAAATATATTGATTTTAGCAAGTAATTTGCCTTACCTTATACATGCATATTCAAAGTAATAGCTGCTGGATACGAAAAATAGTAGCATATTCTCAGACTTCCGACTTAAAATTGGGCCGTTTTAATGGAGAATATTGTATGTATGATTAAAGGGGGACTGTTTGTTGTTGTTTAACCCTTTACCAGGCAGAGGGAATATAGATCCCACTTAATTTTGAACCTTAGATTGTTGAAATACAGTCAAAAATTAATTCACATACATACATACATTTCATGCCTGTCTCCCAGAGGGGTAGGCAGAGACTACAGATCTCCATTTGTCACGGTCCTCATATACCCCTTTCGCTTCATCTACATTCATACATCTTTTCATAATTTATAATTTAAAAATTAATTTATTCAAACAAACCTTCTGCCTGTTAAAGAGTTAAAAAAAGCTATTTGTTTGTTTAAATTTAATTGCCTCTATAAAAATAATAAATAAATAAATAAATATTTTACAACAACACACACATTGCCTTCATCCCATGTTAAGTAGCCAAAGCACTTGCGTTATGGAAATCAGACAACGAGATATATTTACTTAAATACTTTTTTTTTTCTTTTAAATACATACTTATATAAACAAAACACCCAGACACCTCCAACAAGTACTCAAAAGCTCATCACCTAAATACCTGCCAGCGGTGGGAATCGAACCCACAGCCCTACGGAGCAGAGGCAGACATGCTGACCACTACACCAACGGGCCCGTCTAAAACTACCGGATCGATTTAAACAAAATCTTTCACCATTGGGAATCTGCACTAGACCAGGATGACATAGATGAACAACCTGTGTGCTCCATCATAGACCACATTGCTGCTTAACATTAGGCGGGATGGTCACTTGCTTGTTCAATCCGCTTAATACGAAAGGAATATTGTATTTTTTAAAACATTAGGTATCTCTATTCCAATACGTTTCTCTTAGTCATTAATATGGGCCGGCCATATTAGCCGTAGAACCGACGACCGTTGGGGCAAACGAGTTCTCGAGTGGAGACCGCGTCTCGGCAAGCAGAGTGTAGGACGCCCCCAGGCAAGGTGGACTGATTAAATCCGCAAGATGGCTGGAGGAAGTTGGATGCGAGAAGCCGAAAGCAAATCACAGTGGCGTGCAATTGGAGCGGCCTATGTCCAGCAGTGGACAAATATGGGCTGATGATGATGACGTGTCATTAATAAGGAAGTTTTAACTTGGGTGTTTCTCATTTGATACATGGGTAGGGAAAATATCAGAGGTTTTTCCTGTACCAAATGGTCATAAGGAAATAAGTCAATAATTAAATACCATTATAATACATGGTAGTGTTATGTAATAGTTACTAATATTTCAAACAACAATGTTGTATGTGTATGGATGTTTGTTACTCTTACATAAAATATGAATATACGTTTTGTGGAACTTAACAATAATATAAATAACTACCTGACCAAACATTGTTTTGCCAATATACATGATTACCAGTTTTTCTCTGATATCATAAACATGTTTTATACACTCATCAAAGTGTCTAGCGTTCAAGTACATTTTAGAAGATTGCAATCAAGAATATATTTTACAAAAACTGAATTCATTCATAATTTATTCAAAATAGTGGTGATAAGTCATTGATACAGGCATGGGGAATTAGGTAGGAGACCAACCCAGAAGATTAGATTTGATTTAAATAAATTCGATTTTTTTAGAGCTAAAAATGTTCTTGATCTTCTTCTCAAGAAGGTCGGGTAACCAAAATACTAAGGTAGGCAGTGTCTTTTTGCCTATATGGTATGCACGCCACTGCCCAATGGTACAAAGACACTTTACTAGATGGCGCCACGCGTTCCCAACCTCAGAAACTGCTCTAGCATCAGACCAGCTCCACTTTACTGTCCTTTGAAAATGAAAATGAAAATATATTTATTCATAAATAACAGTTACAAGTTCCAAGATGAACTGTTTCCGCTAAAGGTAAACCTGCGCTGCGGAAACAGGCTCCTCATTCTATCTGACACATAGTATTGTAAAAGACTAAGGAAAATAATAATTTTACAATTATATAATTGGGAAAGATAAAAATTAAAAATTAAACAATATTATTTTTCAGTATCCGTGTGTGTGTGTGTGTGCTTTGCTTAAAGTGATTAATCTTTGTTTCAGATACTTTGAATGGCAACCTTACTTTAATTCAGAACAAGATCGAGAGACCCAACAGTTTTGTGGCCAACAATGCTGTGGTCACGCACACGGTGCAACTTCCAAAAAACGAGATGGACTTCCTCGAAAGCAACGCCTCAACTGTTATAACGTACTGGTTCATTGATTGCAATTTCATCGACCAAACAACTGAAATGTCACTCAATTATACTTATACTGATTTGATGACTGATCACTTGATTGACGTTTTGATTGTTGCAAACAACGAACCTCTGCCGCCTGTCACTACTACCACTACTACCACAACAACCACTACTACAACGACTACTACTACTACTACCACAACAACAACAACAACACCAAAGCCTACAACAACAACAACAACAGTAAAACCAACAACAACAAGCACAAAGAAGCCAGCAAATGTAACGCAGGAGTCACACAAGTTGGTGAAGCGGGACGCAATTGTTGCAAACACGACGGCAAAGAAAGCTTTAGAGGGCTTCATATGTAACAACACTGCTATAGTACCTATAGGAGATAAATACACATATGGGCACTATCAGGAAACTGTGCGTGTTAGAGGTAAGTCTTATAAGTACAGAAACGGAGAGAAATAAATATGTGTTTTTTTTCTTCCAAATGAAACCACTCGCTTGCTCTTGTTGGACTGTACTGCCAAAAACCAATAATTACTTTTGTCATTTAAAAATTATAATAAGTTTTTTTATCTACTATATAAAAATAAGTCGGGTTTTCCTCCCTGACGCTATAACTCCAGAACGCACGAACCGATTTCCACGGTTTTGCATTCGTTGGAAAGGTCTCGGGGGGTCTACTGGACGTGTACCAGTGGCGTGCAATGGCTTGTACGACAAGGTGGGCAATAATACCCAAGGATTGACACCTAACTATGTATAACAGGTAACTTGTCTTTACGAAATATAGGTATCTTATCTATCTACTCACCCACAAAACACAGGACCTTCGTTAGCCTATGTCGTGAGTACAACAAAAAGAAGAACTAACAATAACTCTGTTATTAGGTCGGGTAGCCAAAATACAAAGGTAGGCAGTGTCTTTTTACCTATATGGTGTGCACGCCACTGACGTGTACCAATGGGACTCTGTTTCAGAGCCTATGAACGCAACGCTCATACTGTGAAGGACAACATCGTGATGATTCCCGCGCACCACTCGGTGTGTGAACTTTACAACGGCGCATGGGCTAACTCCCGTTCACTTGGGTTAAATAAGCTTGGTGAACTGTGGGTATTTGTTTAGCAAGTGCCTCTACCTACCCCGATATGGGATTAAAAGACGTTAAGTGTATTTTTTGTGTTTCTGTAGGTAGGTATAGTAAGTTTGTGTTAAGTTTTGTTATGTTTTAATTATAGTTTGTCACCACACGGCTAGCCGGCTAGCCGGCTGCGAATAGAATACATGTGTCACCACCCCAGTCCAACTTTTCCCGTCATGGGGGTCGTAAGAGGCGACCGTGGGAGCTCTCCAGAGAACGGACAGCAGCGCTCTCTGTGAGTTAAACCACAACACCACTGCGATCGCCAACCCGCCTGCCAAGCGTGGCGATTACTGGCATTTCTCCCCAAATGACGGATCTCATTGGGGGAGGCCCTCGTCCAGCAGTGGACGTTATGTGGCTGATGATGATAGTTTGTCCTTAATTATAGTTTTGTGTAACATCATTGCGAATTGGGTACACAGCCTGTAATGTAATGCAAGTTTTGTTAGTAAATAAATAAATAATTTTTTTTTCAGAATCAGTCTCATCGGTGAACATAACCGGTTTGAACTGGCTGCAACACGGCGACCTGATGAATCTTCAAGTGAAGTTCTCCGGCACGCCGCCGTTCACTTATTGCGCACAGTACTTGCACGGCGTGCATAATGTAACTGGCAATGAAACGTGTCGAACGCAGACGAGCATAAATTCCAACACGTTCCCGCTTGTCCATTATTTCCTCGAGAGTGACAAGTACACTGTTATAGTTATAATCGAGAATGTGTTGGGGAAGAACGTTTCGAAGGCCGCTATAAATATATACCAAGGTAAGATCATTTTTTTTAATGAAACGCGCACAGACAACAGAGGTAAGCTCGACCTTGTCTTTGATTATCATCATCATCATCATCAACCCATACTTGTCCACTGCTGGACTCTCCAATTGCACGCCACTGTGATCTGTTTTCGGCCTTCTCGCTTCTGCCAGCCATCTTGCGTATATCATCAGTCCACCTTGCCTGAGGGCGTCCTACACTCCGTTTGCCGAGACGCGGTCTCCACTCGAGAACTCGTTTTCCCCAACGGTCATCGGTTCAACGGCTAATATGGCCGGCCCACTGCCACTTCAGCTTGCTAAAACGATAAGCTATGTCGATGACTTTGGTTCTCTGTCGGATCACTTCATTTCTGATTCGATCCTTCAGAGAAACGCCGCTTTGATTATATTCGCGGCTATATACCCGGTGAACAATATTGAGTTATACCAAGGTAAGTTTAGAATTGAAGACAAACTCGGCTTTCTCGTGATTTTTGGGCTTGAGCTTGTGTAAAGTCGAAGGCTGCTACCCTTCTCGCGGACTGACGTGTACATTATAAACATTGACATTAAAAAGAAGTGAGTTTGTCCATGCCAATTTGACAGTCAAATGACAGCCGAAATCGTTCTTATGGGGGACTTTCTTTAAAAAAAAAGAAACGTTTCCACGCCTTCTCTAGGGTCGTGATGATCAAATTGTGAGATCCTCTGAGGTGTCAAATAGCTGTGAATTATGATTGAAGCTGTCCTGTTGAGTTGACATTTCTGACGGGCAGCAGCGCTCTCTGTGAAATAAACCACAACGACACTGCGATCGCCAACCCGCCTGCCAAGCGTGCCGATTATTGGCATTTCCCCCCAAATGATCATGGAAATAATTGGGCGAGGCCCTCGTCCGGCTGCGCACATCATGTGGCTGATGATGATGATCTTTTGAGTTTTTGCTAACCAGATCCTTTTCACCGAAGATAGTTAGGCTACAAGTGTATTAGTACACACATCAAAAGTGTCTAGGGATCAAGTACATTTTAGAAGATTGAAATCAAGAATATATTTTACAAAAACTGAATTCATTCATAATTTATTCAGAATGTGGTGATAAGTCATTGATACAGGCATGGGGAATTAGATAGGAGACCAATCCAGAAGATTAGATCCCACCAAAAACATTCTGTAAAAAAACTAGCCAAGTCTCGATGGAGCTGCTTGCTCATCTCTAAAAAGTAATAAAATCTAGACAAAATCGTGCCAAGTTTAAGGTTCCTTACTGAGATTTCTTCATTATTATAGATAGTGTTGTGTGACTTGGCCGTTGAAGGGTACTCAAGGGTACAAAACCAGAATCAAGCCTTAATTTTCACTTGTTATTCAATAAACGTTGTCCAATTGGCAATTTTTCATTCAATAGGTAGCGGTTCTGGCGACAGATTGGTATAATATTGTCACGGATCATCTGGTTTTGTGCCCTTGAGTACCCTTCATATGCATATGCAGATTTGATTTAAATAAATTAGATTTTTTTGATCCCTAGACCGTTTGTATGTTAGGCTACAAGTGTATTAGTATCTTCAATATGATAAATAATAATACCTATGTTTACTACAAACGCGCTAAGGCGCTTATCACTTGGCATACTTTTTTGTATGCAAACATTGCCATTGAGCTGACCTGTAAAATAATTACCTACCAACGTTTTGTTGAACCCGCAAAGTTATTTCATGTACTTAGGTTAATGAACTCACGTTTCCGATTAATTGTCGCGTCACTTTGATATTGTTTGTGGGAAAGAGAGAGATGTATATCTGCAAGTAGTAAATGTACAAGTAATGTTTTTTAACCCTTAATACAACAAACACAAATATATTCCCACTTAGATCATTTTTCAATTAAACGCGCACAGACATTATAACTCAATATTGTTCACGGGGTATATAGGCGCGAATATAATCAAAGACAAGCTCGAGCTTACCTTTGTTATTTTACTCGACGTTTCGACGCAGTTGCATGCGTCGTGGTCACGAGTGGACAAGGGTAAGCTCGAGCTTGTCTTTGATTATATTCGCGCCTATATACCCGGTGAACAATATTGAGTTATATTCCCACTTAGTCTAAACTGCCTTTGAACCTTAACCCATTAGCACCCACTGTACTCGGAGACTGACAAGTTAGTTTAACCCCTATTGCTTGGTAATAAAAGTCAAAATCAACCAAAGAGCAAGTATTCTTCTGGGCGCTAATGGGTTAAGGAATACCTTCACTGCAGGAGAATTATAACAATTTTCTAGAAAAAATATACAACAGCGAATGCTATGTAGGGTTATTGTTATCATCGTCATCATTTTCCTGCCCTTATCCCACCACTACGGATATTGTATTAGGTAAACATTTTTCTTATACTGATATTTTTTTAGCGGAACCACGTAGTTAAAGAAACTACTTAAAATCTCATCATGAATAATTTTATTTCCTTGTATCTTTAATGTCAACGAAACAGGTAACCTGGAAGAAATCGCTTTCAGCGATAAGGTCGCCTTTTGTAACCTTACCATTGTCATTAGTGTATATGTAATATCTTAGTATACAACAAAGTTTTCATTCATTCATTCATCTTGTTGTATTAAGGGTTAAATATTTTTTTAAAGAAACGCGCACTGACATTGTATTGAATGTTTAAAACGGGTATTACGGCGCGAAAAATGATCAGACAACGATGGTAAGCTGAATGCTTATCTTTGGTTAATTTTCCAGCAGTGGACAAGCATGGGCAGATTATGTCGATGAATCATTGGTGGTGGTCAAACGCTTGTTCATAGTGATATAAAAAAAGAATATCCGTTTAAAACTTTTAATATAATGTTTGTATTCTTATATAAAAAGAAACAAAGTTACGTCGAGTCTTAACATCAGAGATCCCACAGTGCCTGAAGACAAAAGTCTTCAATCAGTGTGTCCTACCTGTAATGACATACGGAGCTGAGACGTGGACACTGACGGCACGGCTGGCCCACAAGCTCAAGTCGCACAGCGTGCTATGGAAAGGGCTATGCTCGGCGTTTCTCTGAAGGATCGAATCAGAAATGAAGTGATCCGACAGAGAACCAAAGTCATCGACATAGCTCATCGTTTTAGCAAGCTGAAGTGGCAGTGGGCCGGCCATATGTAGCCGTAGAACCGATGACCGTTGGGGAAAACGAGTTCTCGAGTGGAGACCGCGTCTCGGCAAACGGAGTGTAGGACGCCCTCAGGCAAGGGTGGACTGATGATATACGCAAGATGGCTGGCAGAAGCTGGATGCGAGAAGCCGAAAACAGATCACAGTGGCGTGCAATTGGAGAGGCCTATGTCTAGCAGTGGACAGGTATGGGCTGATGATTATGATGACGATGAAAAAGAAACAAAGACAACTTTGAAAATGTTTTAAGGAAAGAGAAATGTTACCTTAAGTAGTGAAAATAATCCTCTCGCATTTGATCGGAATGTGGGGTAGGCACAGACTTACAAATCCACTAAGCCGATGTCTGTCACTTGGCGAACCGTGTGCATTTGCTTAGCATGTACCTCTGCCAACCACGCTTTGGTATTAAAAGTTTCTGTATCGTATTAAATTAAAACTTGCTCATTGTGTTTTTTTTTCTCGAATTGCAGTAACAACTCGATCACAGTTGTCAGTGATTGTAGTTCCGGTGAGTTTCTGTGTGATTGCCGTCATCCTGGTCGTGTTCGGTGTCGCCTATTATCACAACAGAACGAGGTAAGCATGTATTTTTAATTTATTTACTAGTGGCCGTCCCGCGATTTAATTCGCGTAGTTTCAGTGTTTCATACAAACTATAACACCCTCTATATAGCGACGCGACCAACAGGATCGGGGTAAAAAGTCACTTCGAACACCTACTATGATAAATTAAAGTATGTCAAAACAATGCATTTTATTCATTTTCAACGTCATGTTTCATAAAGACATTTACAGCTTAAGACCTACACTATCGATATTTAAAAAGAAAAAGTGAAAAGTGCAAGTTTATTTTTTCAAAGCAACCGGGTTCGATTCCCGAGCTGAGTACAGTTCTTTTTTCAAATAAAGTATGAATGCAGTTTTTCTTTTTATCAAAATCGGTGACATGGTTCCTAAGAACAAATCTTCGTATGTCTTATATAGTTTCAGACTTTCCCATACTGACCGATTTGAATGAGCCACCATGTATATAGATTTAGTGACATAACATTACATGACAGCTTGCATACCTAATGCGTAATGATGTAAAAGTTAATTATAATTAAGTACTTAAACTACATTTATACGTAAGATTAAAACTAACAACAATAATGCAATATTAAAACGCAAGAAAACTTAACATAAACCACAAACATAAACAACGTAACATAAACATAAGAACACTATACCGGAAAAATAGACTAAGTTATTGCATTATATGATTATCAAACTTATTTACGTATATATATTTTGACGAACGCCCGTTGGTGTAGTGGTCAGCATGTCTGACTATGCTCCGTAGGGTCGTGGGTTCGATTCCCACCGCTGACAGGTGCTTAGGTGATGAGCTTTTAAGTACTTGTTGGACGTGTTTGGGTGTTTTATTTATATAAGTATGTATTTAAATGAAAAAAAAATATATAAGTACCTAAATATATATCGTTGTCTGTTTCCCATAACACAAGTGCTTTAGCTACTTAACATGGGATGAAGGCAATGTGTGTGTTGTTGTAAAATATTTAAAATTTTAAAAATATTTACTCACTGTCTTCTGACTGTAGCTCTAACCGTGGTATTCATAAATCTAGAACAGCGCTAGCGCACCGCTAGTTAAAGTATCAAACTCTGGTTAAATGTACGCCAAATACGGATAAATCAGTCTTAAGTTAAATCATTTTTTTAAGGAAACGCGCACTGACATGATATTAAAAGTTCAAAACGGGTATTATAGCGCGAAGATTAACCAAAGATAAGCATTCAGCCCTCTTTCTCTGACTTTGCTTGTAAGAAAATATCGTCAACATACCGCACAGTTAGAACAAAAGTGACACAAAACAAAATGTGTGTGTTATGATATTGAACCTTAACATAAAAGACACAAAACTTAAATTACCGTCGTCATAGTAAAAGTTAATCATATTGACAAGCCCAACAATGTTCTAAGACCATTGCTATAGGTCCTTTTACACGCAGTATAGTAGGAGTGTAACAATACTAGAGTTTAATATAAACGTGCAAGGTTAAAACTATTAATGCATTTCGTTACTTTTGGAATCGAACCGGTTATGTGTAGTCATATGCTTAAGCTCCTAACCTATGATATTATGTCACTTGACTACTGTAGTAGGTTTAGATTGTTGATAGAATTGTACCTTACGCCCTTGTAATAAGGATACACAAATGTTAGTTAGAAACGTTGACATCGAAGTAAGTTGAGAATATCACCTATATTATTAACAACGGGTGGTTAACCTAACCGCAAAGGCTCGGTACACACAGACTAGTTTAAAATAAAAATAATAAACACACATAACGCCTTTAATACCAAAGCGTCTTTAACCCAACCTTACCTTACTAGTAAAGCCATTGCTGTAAAAGAAGTTTGAAATATTTCTATCATTTTTAAGGTATAAACAAACGTTTGACCACCATCCTGCCTGATTTAAGCCGCGATGTGGTCTAAGATGGAGCACACTTCTTTATTACCTACTCGCTTTCCGCCCGCGGCTTCGCCCGCGTGGACTTCGTTTATATTGCGGTATAAAGGAATATTTTTGTTTTCCCGGGAATATATTTTTTTTCCGGGAAATAAGTACCCTATTATTTAAAACAGACTTCTAACTATACGTCTGCAAAATTTCAAAGCAATCGGTTCAGTAGTTACGGCGTGAAAACGGAACAAACAAACAAACTCACTTTCCGATTTATAATATTAATAAGGATTCAACCGTGACTTGAACACTAAGTTAGGTGTCGTGCAATTCATAGATACACTAGTGGACGTGCCACGATTTCATTCGCGTAGTTTAGTATTACCTGCATCCCAAATTTCAAGCGTCTAACTTGAGCGGTTTAGATTTTTCAGACTAAAGTATTTTCCCGTTAATTCCAGTTTGCGTGGGAATTTCTGGAATTCCTTTCTTAGTGCACCCCTACGGTACCTAATCTACGTCCGTTTCAAATTTCAAGTGCCCAAGTTTAGCCGTTTAGGCTGTGCCTTGATATGTCAGTCAGTCAGTAAGCTTTTCCTTTTACACACATCAAAAGTATCTAGGGATCAAGTACATTTTAGAAGATTGCAATTAAGAATATATTTTATAAGTGAACTGTATGGAACGAGCAGGCTCCCCTAACACAGGTTTATAACTTAACTGGAGAGTCTAAAGACTTTGTAAAAACACTATGATAAATAAAGATATATTGTATTTTACAAAAACTGAATTCATTCATAATTTATTCAAAATGTGGTGATAAGTCATTGATTACAGGCATGAGGAATTAGGTAAGAGACCAATCTAAAGGATTAGATTTGATTCAAATATATTAGATTTTTTTTAGAGCTAAAAATGTTCTTGAAAAACAATCACTGAATAATAAAGATATTTTGTATTACAAAAATTCAATTCATTCATAATTTATTCAAAATTTGGTGATAAATCATTGATACAGGCATGGGTAATTAGGTAGGAGACCAATCCAGAGGATTAGATTTGATTTAAATGTATTAGATTTTTTTAGACCTAAAAATGTTCTCGATCCCTAGACACTTTCGATGTGTGTGTATATTTAGATTTAACGTAAAAATAACACTCGTTGAAAACATTAATTAGAAGTGATAAGTGAACGATTGTACACATACATTCATTGGTATTTCAATGTAGTGTGAATCACACTAGCGTATTATTTACACGCAGACCTCGCGCAAACAATCAGCACAAGTTCATTGCGAGTAAACGCTTATCTAAGTGAGAACACGCTCAGATAAAGCCTCCGAGAGTAATGCCGGTTGCATTTACTGTTTGCTTGAGTTAGTAGTTACTAATTATCATATTTTTGTCCGCGTGACGCGAAATGTGCGGTGTATTTCGATTCCGTTTTCGAAACGTGGCGTTTTATAAACGTGTTTTGACGTATCAACGTAAAAGGTAGGTAGGTTGACGTGTTTTTTTCAACAATCATCGTGAAAGGTAGGAGAAGGTTTTTTCTTTTGCGATTTATAGTATCTGAGCGTTGTTCTGACACAATTACAAAATATTGCCGAGTGGTTATGGCGAATAGAATACACGTGTTATCTACCCAGCCCCATTTTCCCCGTCGTAAGAGGCGACCGAGGGAACTCTCTAGCTGTGAGGTACAACAAAACTGCGATCGAACAACCCGCCTGCCAAGAGTCGCGATTACTGGCATTTCCTCCCCAAATGTTCATGGAGATAATTGAGGGAGGCCCTCGTCCTGCAGTGGACGTCTTGTGGCTGATGATGATGATTTATATAAAGGGATGTTGAAAAATTGATATTGGAAGATTCTCAGACCTACCCGCTCGGTCTAACCGTTTGGAAGAGTTTGTTACTAACTTACACTAGAAATGTTTAAGTGTACTAGTGCACTCGACATACTTTGTCCTGTCTTTAACTTTTAATATGAATATAAAATTAATATAACCTCCAGGGTGGCCTGTGCCCAGCAGTGGATGTTATTTTTTTCTTTCATGAGAACCTTCTGCTGTCATTAATAAGCACAACAAAAGAAGAATTAGCGAAATCGGTCCACCCGTTCTAACAGAGTTATAACATTATAACTGGATGTGGCATTGATTTTATTATATTTTATCTATATTTCGTAAAGACGAGAAGTTACCTATACATAGGTGTCAATCCTTGGGGATTACTGCCTACCTTGTCGTAAAAGTCAGTGCACGCCACTGGTGGGTCCACAGGTCGGAAGAGTAAAGAAGTTTAAAAGTTTTTCTTACATTTTATTATACTTTGTCCACAGGTACACAGTTGAAGTGGCCGACTTCGACTTTGGCCACGACGACGGCCACTTTGACTACAAAACGTTCAAGGAGCGTCTCCGGGACAGTATAAGGAACGCTTTGCATTTCAACAGGGAGGAGGACACCGATCCTTTGGCCACAAGTAACAATCGATACGACTCTATGTAACTAAGTGCATTTGAAATAGTTTTGTATAATATCGACGGGGGACGACGCAAACCTCATAAGTCATGTTTTCGACATTTTAACACTCGGGAGGGTAGATTTTTTGCGGAATGTTCAAATGTCTTGTCTACGTACCATTTGTCTGATAGGAAGTCTATGGCGACCAGTGAAATATTTCCAAGCAAGACTTGTTTCATCCGCTTAAACTATTTTAGTATACCTTAAGTAATACTTGTAACTACGCAGGCTGATATTGGACTTCGCTTTGGGATTAAATTGCGTGAATTTAATGTTTTACACTTATGAGGTTTGCAAATTTTCCGTCGATATGGAAACTTGTATTGGAAAGCAAGGAAGAAAATGCCTAGAAAAGTCGGCGCAAAGAAATTAAATTAACACATATGTGGGGTCAATTTTAAGGTTTGCATTTGACGTTTTCTTTTTAATCTCTGATCTAAAGAAAAGTTAACGATTGAATGGGCGAACCACTTCCGGCACTTTTTACAATACGTCAATCCATTTCAGTTTGACACTTGATTTGTGAAAATATTGACACATTGAACCCTATGATCTTAACGAAAGGGAGTTGGACAGAAAATACTGACAACTTATAAATGTTGAACATATACCTAAGGTTATCGCTCAATCGTTCGTCGACTTTACATCTGAGAGTTATGTTATAGCTTAGCATTATCCACTTTCAGCTGATGTTGGGACCACTCATTAGTACTGTTCGCACAAAGTTTAACTTTGCGATCCAATGCCAATTATGTAGATCAGTCTATGGCATTATTGTGGATACAGTGTCTTTAAGGCTCACCTTCGAGCCTTAGAGCCACCAAGCTCTCAAGCTTAGCTTGGATCTTCGTTGTAGTTCAATGTGTGGCCCCGACATGAACTATTATAAGATTATTGATGGAATTACTACACACATCAAGTGTCTAGGGATCAAGAACATTTTTAGCTCTAAAAAAAAATCTAATTTATTTAAATTCAATTTCTAATCTTCTGGATTACCTAATTCCCCATGTCTGTATCACCACATTTTGAATAAATTATGAATGAATTCAATTTTTGTAAAATATATTCTTTTTTGCAGTCTTCTAAAATGTACTTGATCCCTAGACACTTCTGATGTGTGTATGTTCATAGATTATGACGATTTGCTGACGAACGAGAGTCGATATACAAATATTTACCTCAATTTTTCCGGCATACCTTTATAATATCTGCCTTCCTTATCATGGAACCACCCCTGGCATATCTTCGTTTAAAGAAAGAACATCAATATCGGTCCATAACCAAGATGGTCTATTCCAAGATGTTAGTTCAAAGGCTTGCCCCCCCCCAACCCACCCGATCTAGCCCAGTAGTTATTGATTGAGCTCTGGTCTATTCTAGATGCCGCTGTAGGTCTTGGCTCTAACACGAATCACAGTGGTGGGAAAGTGGGTGGGAATATCCCGGAATTTTGATGTTATTCCTGAAAATCGGTTAACCGGGGTCTAAATCGATCACCACGTAGATAGTATTATATAAATAGAAAATGTCAAATGTGATGAAATTGTTCCTACTGTATCAGTATCTGTCTGTCCTGTTTTGCTTCTGTACTAGATTTTGTGGAATACTTACTACAGTTATTAATGTAATGATTAATGAATGCAGTAAGGCTTCGGTTATTTACAGTGGTTCTTATTAGATTGGATTTTAAAACACATATAAATACTTAAAACATTGGTTCTGGTTAAAAATCTTACCTCTCTTCTTGCGCCAAATATACGTATTATTTAAGTTTTAAACACGAAGAAATCTATTGACATTTCTAATATATTTTTATTTGTACTAAAAGACTGATTCAAAATTGTTATCAAGTACGATTTGTTTGGACCCTTTAACTAGAGGAAGCTTAATTTTAAATTCTAATGCGGGTAGATAAAGTTCAAAGTAATTTTTTTCCTGTTAAAATGTTAACAAGACAACAAACGCAGCATGTCAAAACATAATTACTAAGTGTAACTTTGAATAATGTGAGTGATGAATCAGCGAAGTAAATATTTTTAAACTTAAAAATTTTTTGTTTAACATAATTTCACTAATCAAAGCCGCAAAAGTTGACAATTGTGTCAATACGTCTGTCAATCCTTACGTCAGTCTATAATTAAAAAGGTGTAGGTAGATAGTTTTTTCTAATAATGTCCGTGTAATTTTATTGGCTATCCGTAGTCGACATTTCAAATAATTTTTCTGTCTTTCTAGACTACATTCCTATATAATGTCGACATTGTTTATGTTTATCTACTAATGCATAGAAGTGTAGGTTATGTATTGTAAAATATTGATAACGCTAGGACATTGCATAATTATTGTTTTTTATTTTATTTTATATTGTATCTTAGGGACGATAACAATGAAATTAATGTATATTACTAATTAAAATCGGAACTGTTGTGGTTCCTAAAACGATAATGAAGTCCGGCTTGATTCCATGTGCATACGTAAGCTTGTAATAATTTAGCATTATTCAACTTCCGAAAAAAACTTCTTATATCCTGTCTAGAAAACTGACCGCTTACTTTTTAAATTATAATTACCTTTTTCTGCTATTTTTATCCGAACAAAAACATTGTAAAACAAGTTTATTGCCCTTACAATTGTTAAGAAACCTAAACTCTTTTGAAAGAGGTATTTAGCATACAACTTTATGCCTCAAGTAACGTTTTGTTCTACTCTAATCGTGTTTGTGTGAAAGAGGAAAACGATATTCCTAGTGTCACTTGAACACTGATTACTGTTTTAGAATACGGTCCATAAGACAGACAGACATAGGTACCTATTTATGATGAAGTTGTAATATTGAAGGTAATTGAATGACTTGAACGCAAATAGAAAAGAGTTATGAATTCTGGCGGTGTGTCGTTTTTTTGTGATATAATTTTAGGATGTATAAAAAATGCCGAGAGATACATGATAAGTAAAATTTTTACTGTGCAAATATGGCGATTTTTACATTATGTGTACGTAAGTGAAAAATATAAAGGGATAAGCGTACTTGTCACGTATTTCTGGGCATATTAGTTAGATAATTAGCTATTAGGCGAGTCACGTAGGCGACTGTTATGGATATAAACGTATATAACATTTATAACCTATTGTGAAAATAATGTTATACCTTTACTTAAATCAGAAAATTATAAGTTATCCTATTTATATTTTATGAATTTGTTTTATTTTACGAAAATACCACGTTTCGCTGTTGATACGACTAACTACGCTACGAATGAAACAATTTTGAGTGTTTGCACATGCTTCGCGTAAAAAGTACTGGACTGATTTTGAGGGTTGGTATCTATTTTCATAGTTCGAACCGCCAGGATGTGGAATGACTTGCCGGAGTCTGTGTTTCCTGCGCAGTACAGTCTGAAGGTCTTCAAGTCGCGGGTGAATAGGTACCTAATGAACAAGTGTGCTCTATCGTAGACCATATCGCTGCTTAACATCAGACAGGATGGTGGTCAAACGCTTGTTCACTGTTTCCTGCGCAGTACAGTCTGGAGGTCTTCAAGTCACTGGGGTGAATAGGTACCTAATGGACAAGTGTGCTACATCGTAGACCAAACCGCTGCTAAATGAAATCGTTTAAAAAAAAACTAAATTTTAATCGTAGTGTTTTTTCAGGTGGTGGTAAGTCATAGCTAATTGATTCAGCCTTCCTAGCAAAGCACTCCAAGAAAGACATGACAAGTCTAAGTCTTTTTTTTTAATGGCAATCTTGTGCCAATAATTTTTGCCAGTGTCGAGTGTGGATAAGCAACGTGGTAGGTAATAATAGTCGTCAATCGTCAAAGTCGTGTCAGAGTCTCATTGAAACGTGAGGGTGGACCATCAAATTTCAATGCTGCGTGGAACATTATACGGGAATAACAAATTGATCAAATAGGAGTCCTCTCCTTTACTTCTCACTCTCACTACATTATTTTTCATCATCAGCACATTATTACACTAAATCCACCACATTAACACAATAATTGCAGCGAAAAATTAATTTTGAAAATGAGAAATAAAGAACGCCATCTAATCGCTTCCCGTCACAAAGTCAAAGACATGACAAGACATACCAAGCACTGCGATTGGTTGAAACAAGCTGAGTCGCACGATGTTTGACATAGCAGCCAATCACAGCGCGCATTTGCTCTATGTCATGTCTTTCTTGACGCGCTTTGCTAGGGGGACTGCTCGGCAACATGCAAGTTCGCGCTATAATACCCGTTTTAAACATTTAATATCATGTCAGTGCGCGTTTCCTTAAAAAATGATTTAACATGCAAGTTATTCCTAAACAAAGTAGAAACATTCAAATGTCAAAGGTAGGTAGTTTAAATTATAAATTCCCGTAGCAGAGTAGGCAACTTTCTACTTGCCTTTAAAATTCCACTACAAATACTTTGGCAATAAAAATAAATGCTAAAACACATTCTCACATATGTATTTGGAATATGTCACTTCCTACGAGTAAGTATTTGTTTTCAGGTATTCGTTCCGAGGAATTTATATTACTAAATATTTTACGAATAGTTTTCACAGTAAGTAGGTATGTAAGTTTTCCTTTTGTTTGAGCCATGGCCACTGATAACGGGCCTAATAAAGAAGTCCAAGGTCATCCAGCAATGGAACGTCTATGCTCAGGGTTTACCTGTGCCATCCAAACATGAATGAGGAGATCCGCAGAAGAAGCCAAGTCAGCAACTTAGCATAGGTACAGATCAGGGAACATAGCTCATAGGACCGATGTTGAATAGCGCAGCGTGATTATACCTCCAACCCAATGTGGGTTGGAGGTATAATCTGTGTAACCGACCATCTGTTTCATATGGCGGGCGCACACTGGCGGATCCAATCATGAATGAAGAGATCCGCAGAAGAACCAAAGTCAGTAGGTACAGATCAGGGCACATAGCTCGTAGGACCTTGGCCCCGAGTCTGCTAATTTCACTTTATGCACTATTCCGACGCCATGACGACACCATGCCAGAGATCTAGTGGCTTAAATCGGTATTCTGCTAAACCTAAGCGGCTGTCGTATCAGGACCGTAAATGGACGGTCATGTCTCCGTCATGGCGTCGTAATTATAGCAAACCACGTGTTGCCAGTATTAGAAAACAAAATCTACTGCATAAACTACTACGAAAT
>SJJU01003531.1:0-33950 GCA_012932125.1 Conopomorpha cramerella
GTATGCATTGCACTGCAGCGCATATATATTTTTCCTCTTATTTCTATACCGTCTTTAGTTTAATTACTATATGGCATCCAAGACAGAATGATAGCCCTATGCATGCCTAGATCTTTAAAACTACGCAACGGATTTTGATGAGGTTTTTGCGGAGTGATTCTTGACGAAGGTCATGTCTAATACATGAACATAATAGCCCAGGAAAACGTTGTGAATAATGTACATTGGCAAAAGAACGTTTGCGGGGTTAGCTAGTAATAATAGATTTATTTCACATGCTTTTCTGTACCAGATACTTAGCTAATTCAAGAATCTCACAACACAATCCTCAGCTCATTACTAAATTTTACCGTAGTCGTCCCAAAGACAACTACAACATTTCGCTTAATAATTTGTTTTACTCGAACTTTGCCCCTCTTTGTTTACCAAATAAAAATACATAAAGTGAACATCCACGAAGAGCCTTAAAGCGGCTTCCACTTTTTAATATTTTAGAATAGATTTTGCTCGGCCATAAAAGATTTATGGCTCTAGAAATTGAGTAGGTTTATAAAATTATATGCATGCTTAATACAAAATTGCGTTCGAGGCTGCGAGGTAGCCTAGAGTATAAAATAAATATACACTTTGAATTTAAATGCCAAAGGAGTAGAAGCAATTCATAAAGGGACTAAGTAAAGTAGATACTAACTTAAGGCTCCACTCAGTTTCAACTCGCTTCGGATTTAAAACCAATTAAACTTGTGATGTTGGTAAGCGAGGATATGCAACTGCTATTGAGTCAACAACGATAACAAGCGAACTTTCTGTTTTCCTAGTAGCTGGTATCCAAACTAGGAAAACTGAACGCCTACTAGGAAAATAGAAAGCCTAGAAACTCTACCATGGATTGTTTGACGTTGCCTGACATGGTATTTTTTTGCGTGCTAACTAAAAAAAAGTTACAGCATCCGACAGTCACTAACACTGCATAGTATAAAACGAAGTCGCACCCCTCTGTATGTAAGCTTATACAGGGTGTTACAAAAACCTGCAGTGGGAATTAATCACCCTTTGTTATAGTGTACATGGACTTTAATGAACATGATTAAAAGCCTCCAGCGTTTGAAAAAAAACTAAACTAACAAAATCATTTTTATCGACCATTTTATCGATAGAAATTTCTCCCAACACTGTTAAATGAATGTCCGTAAACGGAACCTACTAACCTTCCTAATATTAGCGAAATTTTCTACGTTTACTTACTTGTTCGCTCTTCATCGGGCGTTACATGTGTAAGGCCCGTGTTTTTTGTAAATAAAGGTTCGGTTTCAAGATCGTAGTAGGTATAGTAGAAAGCAGAACACAATCCATAACACAAACAATGAATTTCTGCTGAAACCACGAACTAATAAAGCGAGCATAGCTGCTCCTCCAAAACATACAAGTCTTCCATGAGTTTCTCCACACTACCACGCTCGTTTCATTATTATTCATTGAAATTTCTTATTTTTTGTAATTATTATTTACTTCCTACATGTTTGTTTATTTCTGATTTGTCAAAATTGTCGCTGTCATCAAATTACCATAATCTATGGTCCAAAGGATGATTCACATGAAAGTAGGTAAGTAATTAAGTCGTTGAATCACGTTCGATCGTCGTTGATCTATCAAATCTCAATTTGTTAAAATATTTTACTGAGATTTGGTATGACCTACAAAATATGTTTCAAGTTAATGGCTTAATTACAAAACACAAGCTTTTAAAATGCAAATCTTAAAAATCATTATTAATAAATGGTAAAAGTATAAATTTAAAATAGTAAAAGCTATTACGAAAAAGGCTCAAAAGTCCACCTTCAGCAGCAATGCATAGGCGTGTTCGTTAGAGCATAGAATCCCTACTCATATGATTAGGGACACCAAGAATTGTAGCAGCTCGGCTTTGAAGAATTGTAGTACTCGTTCATGGATTTATACGGAAATTATCCAATTCTGTCTCTTCCATATTTGGGTCCGGATTGCTTGGTCGTCCTTCGGGCCTATTTCCTCTAAATGAACCGGTGAAGCCGCATAACCATTTTCCGGAAACAGTCGCTGGAAGGCAACCTACGTTGTTCCGCCTCTGGTCTCCCATCAATAAATCGCTCACAATAAAGCTCAGGTGCTTGCTCAAGGTTTCCATCAGCAGCCCCCACACATAAAATCATCTAGTAATATTCGTTATTGCTGTAGAAATCCATTTTCAATAAGTAAGTCCAGTTAAGAGAATGAAAATTTCAGTATTATTATTCTTCCACGAAAAAGTCATATTGATGCTGTTCGACATACTGATCTCAGCCTACCTACCTACCTACATGCTACTCATTAATCTCTAGCCTATTCGCGACAAAGTGCGGAATGCCCATACTTTAGTTTATTTTTTTAACTTTATTTTTTTTCAATGGCAATCTTGTGATTGTCTGTGAATCAATCTATGTTTAGTTTATGACGTCTGATTGACGGTTACATGTCACCCATCTACAACCAAAACATGTTGATATGATTAAGTTTTATTGTGAATTTATTGAGATATTTGTGTGATGCTGCTATGTAGTTCATCGAATGTGAATCATTTACTCGTATAATACAATATTCATAAGTGGATGTCGCTGGTAATCGTCGTTCTTAGGTTAGTATTTCAAAAGTCAATTCCTTCATTGTTTACTTAAGGGATGGGCGCGATTTTGTAGTGATATCGAAAACAGCAAGTGGTCATGAAATTCGATAAGTAGTTTAATTCCTTTATATGAAGATATTCTTAATTTCCTCTATGTTGTTCCATTAATAAAGGCTTTCTCTATAGGCCCTTCAATTCCCACTGCAGGTTTTTGTAACACCCTGTATTTTAAAATACGCAACGGATTTTTATGAGGTTTGATTTGAAATATAATTTAATTCAAGAGGAAGGCTTATATCCATACTAGCTGACCTGGCAAATGTTGTTTTACCAAAATACCTTACAGCCTATATGTTATTCTAGTTTATACTGCCAAGTTTCATCAAAATCCTTCCAGTACTTTCTGCGTGAAAGGAAAACAAACATCCATCCACACATATAAACGTTTATAATATTAGCAGGACACAGGCTGTCTGTCACTTCGGGTCATAATCCGGACCAACATTTTCTAACTCAGAATATTATAGCGATTCCAACAGTATAGTTATTTTTGTGACTGAGACATTTTATACTTGTTCAAATGTATCGTTTAAAATCCAACATTCGTGGTTAGTCCGATGTTCCAACCTGAAAAATCCAACCTGGGTTGAATTCTAGGCATCGCCTGTCCTTGTATATAACTTAGGTAGGTTGGAAGATGGGAATGTATGTTTAGATTGTACTCCGATTTACCACACTGCTAATGTACATTCGAGTTCATAGTTATGTTGCGCACTCAAACAATATGCCTAAAGACCTATTATATTACCATAAAATAGGTCTGTTTATTTTTATGGTAATATATATATATATATTTTCTTCATAATGTACTTACATTGTGTCTAAAAATATAATTTTCCCGACTAAACCTAAGTTGGAAAAACAGACTCAGCATCCGAGAATCCAACCTGGTTTGGAGTTTCCAGGTTGGAAGATCGGACTAACGGAATATTCGCAACAAAATGTATGGTCACACTAACATTTATAACAAAAAAAAAAATATTTGCCACTTCTGTATCCTCCCGTGCAGAGCAAACTAAGTAGTATCCTAGTTTGGAGAGAGTTAAACATTTCCGGGATATTAAATCTCTAAAATATAATAAATCTAATATAAATTTATTATCAACCAGATAAGAGTACTTTACGTACTAAGTCGTTTATTTCAAAAGCTTATGCTTGGATTGCACCTAAATAAATCTATCTATATAAATAAAAATGAATCGCCGTTCGTTAGTCTGGCTAAAATTCGAGAACGGCTGGACGGATTTGGCTAACTTTGGTCTTGAATTATTCGTGGAAGTCCAGGAAAGGTTTAAAAGGTGTATTTCTTCCAATACACGAGGTACAAATCTTCCTACGGCAAAAGAAGTGTTTGCCGTGACAGCTAGTAATAAATATAATATAAAGTTGTCTCTGCAGCACTCATGATTAACGGCTAACCTTAACCTTTTACCTTAATTGCATTGTCCGTAAAAAATAATAAGCGAAATAAAACGAACCGAATTGCACATTCGGTTCGCTTTTCTTCGCACGCCCGCTTTCACGATTTTTTTAAGTTCCCTTCGACTTATCTGATCCGCCGTCCAACCAACCGTGACTTCCTTATCATGGGACCACGTCAAAAATATCTTCTTTCTAAGAAAAAATCAACAATATCGGTTAATAAACGACGAAGTTATCCGGGAGAAAACATGAAAAAGAAACATATCGAATTGAAAACGGCTATCTCAGTATAGGAGGCTAGCCTGTAAAAATAAGTAATTATGTGTAGAAGATGTTTTACTTGATAAATTGACGTAAAGCTCATTCATTACACAAATTGAACTGAGTGAGGGATAATCTCCGCGGGACATCTGCGTAATCCTGGACGGCCGAGCCGTGCGTAGCAATCAGTGACGTCATCGTGACTACGACCGACCTCGTAGCAGCGTAGCATCGTGTACAAAAACCTACGTACGTAGTGGTACGTAGGTACCAAATGAAGAATTAATCAGTGTACTATTACAGTGTATTATTACTTAAGTTAATAATGTATTCACTTACAACTTTATAAATACTGACCCGCACCTATGTTTCTCCCATGTTGTGAGGCTGACTGGTAGAGAATACTTTAGTATTAAGTCCACCTACTGTACTGTTGGTGCAATAAAGTATTAAATAATAATAATAATACTATGGAGTGACAACAGGAAACAGCATCACTTAACAATATCGCTATTTAAGTAGGTAGGTACAAATAATTTGCAATTATGCCAAAGCACTCTTCAATAATAATTTTAGATTACTAATCTATACTTTGGAGTTAAAAGCGTGAAGTTTTATTTTTGTACTAATATTAAGAAGGAACTAATAGTATTTTTGCATGAACAATATGGATTGGAGAGGCCTATGTCCATCAGTGGACAAGTATGGGCTGATGATGATGATGAATATGGATTTTGATAATTCATTTTATTTCATTTATTCAATTACATCATGTTGTTCTTAGTTGTTCAATTATAGAGTAAATATGATTGTTAGAGTATCAAATATGGCCCCGAAGGGACATACATTTCATTTTCATTTCACATTATTTCACCATTAGAGTGCTACATCATCCCTGAGTAACATAGGGTATAGTTTATCCCGGTGAGTAACAGCACGCGGTACAACTAGTTCAAAATGAAGTTATATAGAATTTAACAACATCAGTAACATGTAGAGGAGTCTGAGTCCGGCTACTGGACGTGTACGAATGGGACTCATTTTCAGAACTTATCTACGCAACGCAACGCTCGTACGGTGAAGGAATATATCGTGATGAAACCTGCACACCACAAGGTGTATGAACCCTATAACGGCGATGGGCTCATTCCCTGTCACGTTGGGTTAAATACGCTTAGTGAACTGAGGGCATTTGCTTAACAAGTGCCTCTGACTACCCCACTTTAGGAATAAAAGGCGTGAAGTGTTTTTTTATGTAAAGGATCATTCGTCATTAATTTGTAATCAATACTTGCGTAACAGTTTCGTAATATTCGGCCTATTGTTATTTTAGTAATAATATTAGATAAGTTTCGCTAACAACTATGGATCTCGGTCTGATATAAATAAATAAATAAAAATTATAATTAAACAATTAAATGTTCCGTGCATTTTTACCTTACTAGCAGAACCGGCTCAAATATTGTGTAAGCAACTCAATAAAGTATCGTTAAATAAAAATATCCATTATTCATTTTAAGCTAGAATTCATTTTACTTCAGCACCGGACAATAACCGAACAGACACAAGGCGAATTTACCGACTGACTTTACAAAATCTATTGTGACCACAAGGCTGTTTCCTCTGTCGGCGAGCCACTATTTTAGTCATTGATACAATGATTATAAGCTGACCTTGTTCTTAAAGGTATGCCATATAAACTGAGCTCACGTTTTAATGTCCGTTTAACGCGTCCCGGACGCCCCGTTGCACCGGCATCACATAACTCATACGGCTTCAGTGGGATGTCCACTGCACGCTTTGTAGAAATCGAATGCGCAAAAATACACAATGAAATATAGTTCGATAGATATGCACGTGGTTTTCAATTACAGTTTTGATTTATTAATCATTGGGAGAGGCCCTCGCCCAGCAGTGTACCTTATTTGGCTGATGATGAATAGAAAATTACTCGAATTAGTAGATTGAAGCTTATGTTATTTTCAGAATATTTATTTAATACCATTTGTTGTTCTAAAAGCCGTACTTATGAACAATACAAAGCCCTACCCCAAATCAGAATTATTTTCAATTCAGAGCTTAAGAAGTCAAGTTCATAAAACTCTAAATACTGGATTCCAAAAAGTAATTTTGTGAAATGGCTTAATTCTGTACAGTTTTTTTTAACTTTTAAGCGTCAGGATAAATGCTTCTTTCAAATTAGCAGTGCACTCCATCACAACTTTAAAAAAAATTATATTTAGTTTATATTTTATTTTTTTTCTGCCTACCCCGCTTTGGGATTAAAAGGCGTGAAGTGTATTTATTTTTTATTTATTATTTTATATTAAAAAAGACACTCCACAGTTTTGAAGCACACTATTGAAGTGGCAGTCCCTTGTAGTAGCGAGAGGGCTTAAGGTCCGGGACACGTATGCCGCCCGTAAGAGGAACGCACGGCATTAGCCTGAAAGGGACCGTTGTCTCAGGCTGGCTTTTCAGTTCCTGGATAGTCTGTATCATATAAAGAGTAACCGTTATACAAAAAAGACGAGCATACCCATGTATGCTCGAAATATATATCTAATATATGTATAAAATTTCCATGTCACAATGTTAGTTACCGTACCTACTCCTCCGAAACGGCCGATTTTTACCAATTTTTTTTGCGTATTGAGTAGGTCTGAGAATCGGCTACTATCTATTTTTTATGCATCTACCAGTTATATTTCTCCCAATACACGGGAAAGCTAGTATATATATATAATAGCAAGGAAACACTGTTAAAAATGGTATATTGTCATAATAACGCTTGCCGCTACAGCTAGTTAATTATAAGATACAGCAAAATATGGGTGATGTGTCAATGTATTACGACAGTTTCGTTAAAATAAGCATTATATTATTAAACACTTTATAAATAAATAATGTGAACATAAATTACGTGAAACGGGATGAACACGTTCATATTCGGTCAGGGAAATTCGCATAATTAATTGAATTTCATGAATTATTATTGGATCTTATGTGATTACCATGTAATGATATTTAATGGTGTGAGGTAGGTACACTTTTCTAAACGTTTAGAATGGAAATATTTTCTTCAATAGAGATCGAAATTTCAATTAGAAGTTTTCTATAAAAAAAAAATGTGTGCGTGTACTAGTGTACACACGTAAGAAGTAAAACTTCTGTATGGCCTTATTTTTCGCAAAATGATCTACATGCAACTTTCCAGAAATTGGTTAAAAAAAGTTAAATTAGATAAAGTTTAAACAAAAGGATTTTATTATCATAGACATGAATACAAATAATACAATTATTTCACTTTAACTTTTATACATTGACCGATAGTTACAATCAGAAACAGAGGTTAACCTTAAATATCTTAAATTTAAAAAAAGATGGCGCGTAACGGAAAAAATGTGACGCGTAACCGACAAATGTGACGGACATTTTTTTTCCAACGCCGCGCCGGTAAGAAGTTTCACTTCAAAAAACACAAATCCCACAAAGGATCTTGTACGAAGACGAATGGTCATAGAATCAAGTAGTTGCATCTCTTTTTCGTTTCCAACTATCTTTGACAGATTGATTTTTCAAAAAACTCCTCATTACGATGTTTTTCAAAAGCGACATAGCAGCTCCGACAGTCCTTGACTTCACATAACACAAAAATCAACTGATCAACATAACGTATTCTAAAACTAAATTGACGGCAAATACCTTTCCGGGAATACGTGTTTGAGGCATTCGATCATTTTTTTTTTGTTCCAGGACATTTATGCTGTAATAGACTCAGTAAGGTCCAAAGAAATAGAGGACTTCGACTTAAGAGGGCACCTGCACTTTTTAAACTAAAACTAAAAAAAACCTAAAATTTTAAAATGAGACGGCGCTTCGTCGCTTTTTTTCGCTGCGCGCTGTCATCTGTTGCTTCCATGGACCGTTAAATACATCTCTTGATGGCCAAGACAAAAAACTCACCCGGTTGTAAAACGCCACTGTCATTTCCGAGCTGGAAGCCTAACTACTGGCTCGAGTGCGCCTAGAAACAAATACAGAGTGTAAAACTACCCCGGGCGATGGTCTTAGAAACATTGTTGGGCTGGTCAATATGAATAACTTTTAGTTGAACATGGTGAAAAGAAAAAAAAATTCAATGCCCATACAAAATGTCATCTGCCGAGGCAAAAATTGTCTATTTTGTACGGAGATGAAATTTTTTTTGCGTTTCCTTGTTCATATTGACGAGCCCAACAACGTTTCTAAGACTAACAATACTCGGGGTCCTTTTACACGCAGTATAGCACGGCATTCTGTTAATGTACTTGTCTCTGATTGTATGGTATGTGTGAACTGTTAGTGCGTAAGTGTAAATTACTTCAAAAATCCGGCCTACTTCCATGGAAATGAAAAATGGAAAACTAATGTGATAATGGCTATGGTAAAAACCACGGAACAATGGGCTTGATCCGCTTTATTGAAAGTGATGTGGTGCCGCAAATAAACAAAGCTCTAAAAATATTTTTCTATTTGATTAAAAAAATCTCTGTTCTTGCTTTTTAATCCTAAATTGGCAGAAATATTTTTTAACCGACTTTAAAAAAGAAGATGGTTTTCAATTCGTCGGTATATTTTTAATGTTTGTTACATAAAAACTTTTGACTAAGCAAATCGAATGATTTTTTATTTAAAAAATCATGCTCCATTTATTTTTGGTTCTATTTTTGTTCGTTTGTTTTTACATTATTAAGCAAATATACAAGTAGATCATGAACCTACAATCTCCCGATCACAGGTCTAAGCTAACAGGCACTAAACTACGCTCGATGCTTGCATTTATATACCTACATTACTACATAGTATAAAACAAAGTTGCTTCCCGCTGCCCGCTATGCTTATATCTTTAAAACTACGCACTACTTTAATAGAAATAGTGATTCCAGAGAAAGGTATATTATATGTATATCACTTAGTATCTGCGTGCGAAACTGTGGTGAGCAGCTAGTAACATGTAAACAGTAATACTTACTCGGAAAAGCATGTTATAAAACAAGAAAACATAACGCAATTTGCGACACTGCGTGCATTTCAGGGTTAAATGTGAGAGGAATCATAAAACTGTGTAATCAAGACTTGGGCGGGCGGTCAGGCGGAAATGCTTTCGAACGATTTAAAATTAGTCCTTTTGAACTTCAATTTTGAACGACATATCCGTATTCCCATTTTACATGCAGCTTTTCTTCAATAATTTTCCATTCGGTTAAGTAGAAATGTGTGGAGTTTTGCTCGTGTAGCGTTGAAATACAAGAAATACAATTTGTAGGAATTATTATGATAATGTGTTGGAATTAGTGTAATAGTGTTATGAAAAATAATGTAGTGAAAGTTAGCACCCAACCAGGACTATACTAAATATTACATTAACACAATACAGTACACAAGAAAGTTAAGTGCAGCCATAATAATAGGCTACCACGGAGAGCAAATCATTTATAAAAACCACACCTTAATTATAAAACACAGTGGAAAGAATTGCACAAGCACAAAGTTAAAAAAAGAAGTTAAGTTCAAAAAAGGTATTTAAAAAGTATTAAAAAATACACAAAATGCCGTCCAGTGGTAGATTTTGGAACTACCGCTCGATGATTATCTATTAAAGTTTACGACTTTTTTCACTGATTTAATAACAAAAAGAAAATAAGATTAAAAAATATGACGACAGTGGTAAGGCAGGCTACCGTCGACGTATCTGCTTGCACGGGTTGCTCCCAGCCCGCAATGTAGCTGCAAACAAAAGAGTTGCTACAAATGGGAGCTCGTTCCTTTCGCATCACGGTACATGTGCGCCGCGCGCTATTATTGTGATTTATTTATTACTAGTTGTGCTTCGGTTTGTCCCGTTACCTTGGGAATTTCGGGAAAAAATATAAAGACACCCATGGGTTATCTAATTTTAATAAATTTTATATTGTATGTAAAAAACGTTCTCCAATTCGAACACAATCTGCTTTACCAATAAACGCGGTGTATTCACTAAAATACTATAACAATACTACTCAGCTTAAATTGTCAATAATGTAACCAGTTTCAGTAGACCAGTAATAACTTCGTTATAAGTTACAACGCGTTTATTGGTAAGGTAACTCGATTTTTTATTTGAGATTGCAATTTGAAAGTTCTCATTAATGCAGTTTGTACTCAATCAAGTTCGAGTACCTTTTACGCTAAGAAAATCTTTAACTGTTTCTATTCAATTTCAATTGTAATTTCGTCATCAGCCACATAACGTCCACTGCTGGGCGAGGGCCTCTCCTAATGATTTCCGTGATAATTTGGAGGGAAATGCGATCGCAGTGGTGTTTTGGTTTAACTCAAAGAGAGCGCTGCTGCCCATCCTCTGGAGAATTCTCTCGGGCGCCTCTTACAAACCCCACGACGGGAAAAGTGGGGCTGGGGTGGTGACACGTGTATTCTATTCGCCGTCACCACACGGCTTGAATTATAATTAAAATAGCAATGAGGTGCAGATCATATTGTAGGTATAGGAACTGTCAAATTACTCTCTCGAATTGAGAATTAGATTATATTTTTTGTTGCGGATGATAACATTCCTATGTGACATTTAAAACTCCGTCTTACTTTTAGGTATCATTGAAATCAAAGTATTCAAAAGGTTATTAGGGTCTTGAATATCCATTCCCAGTTTAATTATAAGTTGACGCACACGTATTCTTAAAAATATGATTATTGAAACATATTTCCCATAAATAAAAAGCACACCGAGCTTACAGAGACAAACAGGTACGCCTATATCCGTCGGAAAACAATATTACACATGTTTATCGCGTTTGAAAACAGCTTATGCATACTAAAACATATCCCAATATTGCAAATAAATTATGGCCTATTCGCTTTTCTTTTACGTAGATCTGTCTGAAAATTTATTACGAAGCCGTCCGTGCCTTCATGATTACAATTTCAAAGGTGATGCGGATATACATGTATACGTTGTTAGACAAGCTTTTTGCTTTGTTGCCGGCCGCGAAGCTTTTCGAGCTTGGAAAAATGTCGTAAAACAAACGACTGCGGCATTGATGTTGCTCTCTATACAGACAGACTGACAAATATCTTTTGGATGAATGATGAATATTCAGTGTGGATTCTTGTCATTATCGTAGGTATTTCCGCGACTTCCAAAAAACATGAGGTTTGTCAATTCGACAGTATGTATGTTTTATTATATATTTTGTTCGTTAATAATTTAGTCGTTATGATTTTCACGGTTCATTTTTGTTGGAAAGAGGATATTTCAAAGGTACCATGATTAGGCAATCAGGGTTTGATGATGGCAGACCAGATAAATCGATAGGAACTATAAAAAAAATCTTAGGGGCGAATAGTATTCGTTGAAATCGGTTATTTTCTCTTTGAAATTATTTTTTAGTCCTTTGTGGATCATCAATCAAATATCAACATGAAGATAATCAATCAAAACAAGACTCGACTGGCATACATTAAGTGCCAAACTTTTTAGCCCAGCGGCAAAAGATATGGTAGATATCAATCTATATACCTAGTTAGGTAAACCGATTTAGCTTTTCATACATTTAGTATGGACATACATTGGCATCATTTCGTTCTTGTTGACGTCCCGGTGACAATAGCCAAAACCTACGAGGGGATTCCTAAAAGCTGGCGCTACATACAAAACTACGCGCTGTGATTGGCTGTTCTATCACGCTTAGTTGCAATTTCGCTAGATTCAACAAATCGCAGCACGATATTTATCTTGTCATGTCTATGTCGATATGTCGACGAACTTGCGCCCGGGAAGCAGTGGGTGTCTGACTATGGCTGCTCTGCCGTCAAACAAAGAGGGAATGCAATTTCTAACAACGAGGACACGATTTCAATTTGCATAGTTCTACGATATATACTGTACAATACATTTGTCTGTTTGGTTATCATGAGAAGATTTAAAATTTTGCTCATTTTTAAACAACTTTAAAAAAGTGATCCCGATTCGACGGCATTTTTTTATATTGAAAGGTTCTACCGGGTCATTAAACCAAACCGGGTTTTACAGCGCGAAATTATTGGACTCATTACGACAAATAATACTAGCGTCGAAACCTCGAGCAAACGAAGGTAATCGAAAAACGAAGTTACAGTTAAGAAGAATACACTATATAACCTTTTTATATAATGACAGTGCTCGTTTCGCTAAAAAATATTTTTTTACGTAACAAACACGTCAAAACTTTTGGGTCTGGAAACAGATTTGGGTGATTCTCTATTTTTTTGGTTGAAAACTGGTGCTTCCCGTTTGTTCCCATTTGAATCTCGTTCAGTTTCGACAATGGCATCTATGAGAAAACCACAAAAGCCTTCATATTTTGCTGGATGGAGTCGGTTCTCTTTTCTTTAAAGTTTACGTGTTGCGTTCATTTTGAGTTATAAAAGTCCCGAAGCGGAAAATTTGATCGTAGTTAGCGACATCACATATATTTTTTTTGGTAACAATATACATACAACATAGAGTCATTCGCATGTGACATGGTGCTTCCACCACTTTCAAGGCAAGTATTCGGTGAAATACGAACCTTTTTGAAAAATTACCTACGCTTGAGTACTTTCATGGGTTTTTTAAGTAAGTAGGTAGTAGTAAGTTAAGTAAGAAGTAGTCTTTGGTTAAGGGTGACACAGGTTATTGAAGTAAGTTTTTTTATAAGGTAAATCTTTACCAGCTAATAAACAGTTAATCTTTTTCACATACTTTACGAAACTGAAATATATCTAAAAAAAACTACACTGGTGGGCATATATTCCGGGTCATGTAAGGAACTAAAATAAATAAAATTTTCATAGTAGTAACATCGAATACAAGACACCAAAACTTTACGGATTTCTTTTTCGCTATTTTACTGTCTTTAAAAAACAGCTTCATTTACTCAGCTAGCCCTCCTCGGTTGCGATATGGGTTGTGTAAACAAAATTATGTGTCATTATTGCTCACGAATGTATATATTATGTACACACATCAAAATTGTCTAGGGATCAAGTACATTTTATAAGATTGCAATCAAGAATATATTTTACAAAAAACTGAATTCATTCATAATTTATTCAAAATGTGGTGATAAGTCATTGATACAGGCATGAGGAATTAGGTAGGAGACCAATTCAGAAGATTTAAAAAAATTTGATTTATTTAGAGCTAAAAATGTTCTTGATCCTTAGACACTTTTGACGTGTGTATTTAAAATACCAAAATAAATTTAATGAATGACTCTCCTCTCCTTTATTAATGACCGAGTAAACTCGAAGACAACAAAATACGAGTCGTAAAATCTCCAACTGCGCTGTACGAAGTTTATAGTCAACAGTTCACACAACAAAGAAAATATTATTTTAATACTTTCCTTCCTTCGTGAGGTTTACAACCAGCGCGCATACAATGTTGGACTTATTCATTAGAACTCGGAGAGCAAATGTATTGGTGAAGTATCCAAGATTGCATCCAAAGATGAGGGTACTCGTTGCTTTAAAGATTGATTTGGATTGAAACGCCGTCGATGCAGTGTAGGGCCATTGGCATAGGAGCAAGCGGTAATATTATACTGGGGCATAATTAGCTATGGACTATCATTTTGTAAGTTTGGGTGTAGTAGTGTATAAATGCGAGTGAGTGCTTGTTAAGAAAAAAAAAATACTGTACGGTTTTGGACGAAACTTGCGGGAAGAACCTAAATTACGACATAGGCGATATTTTATCACAAAAATGTTTATAAAAAAATACACTTCACGCCTTTTAATTCCAAAGCGGGGTAGGCAGAGGCACTTGCTTCACCAAGGGTATATAAGTGACAGGGGGTGAGCCCATCGCCGTTTTAGGGTTCACACACCTTGTGGTGTGCGGATTTCATCACGATGTTGTCCTACACCGTACAAGCGTTGCGTTGCGTACATAGGCTCTGAAAAAGAGTTCCATTGGTACACGTCCAGTAGCCGGACTCGAACACGCGACCTTCCGGTTACAAGTCAAGGTTCCGACCAACTGGACCACAGACGCTGTTAAAATGTTTTTACTCGTTTATATTTACGTATATATTAAAAAGTTTATATGTATAGACATACACATCTTCTACACATCGGCAGGGACGGTAGACGGTAGATCTTATCTTATACTCATAACTATTCATTCAGTTTTGTCTAACAAAAATTAAGGAAATTGCTAGGAAATTTATACTAAATCGAAATCAATTTTCATAGTTAGTAGCTAATACTCGTACGTCGAGCATACCACGAAGGTAAGCTAAATACCTTATCTTTTATTAATTTCGCGCCTTAATACTCGATAACACCTTATACTGTAACTACGCGAATGAAATCGTGTGGCGTTCGCTAGTATAAAGTCCAAGAAATAATTCTGTCCTATCTTAGCAAGTTGTATCTTTTCCTCTAGGCCACTCAACATTGAGTGTGTTGCAGTATGAATGGCAGGGGCCGCGCCCGGAGCGACTACAATAGGTGCGCTCGTCCGGGGCTCAGACCCTTTGCCCCGCTCGCTCTTACCACAGCAAATACGCTGTGCCCACTAAGACGGCTTATACCCACTTGATCTGATCTGATTTCTTCTCGATCTTGTGGCTTTAACGTTATTTTTAGCGCGTTCGGGACATGCTTTTGGATAAACTTTGATCAATTTTGAAGACACTTCCTGTATCTTCACTGAACATAAATAATGTGGCAAGTTAAAAACGAACCTTAACTCTTTGTCGGACAGTAAACGCCTATAGGCGTCATAACAATAAAACATCTATTGTGTCTATTTTACTGTCCGCCAATATGTTAATGTCTAATTACATTAAACGTCGTACGTATATATCTAAGGATATTTACATGAGATAAGTAAAAAAATCACTTATGTAACATGTAGACAAACAACAAAAAAATATACTGTCGCCTTCAATACGGATTGCTTGAAGTTAGTAATTTCCTTGACTTTTATCCCCCTACTACAGCTAGCGCCATCTGGCATAACTAAGAGAAACCCCTGTTTCTCTGAAAACTCCCCATAATTTTTAGTCCTCACTATGTCATCATCATCATCATCATCATCAGTCGATAGTCTGTCATCAGCCCTCACTATGTGTCTTTCACTAATTAGATAGATTACATTTTCACTCTTCATGTTAATTTTTAAGCTACAGCTGAAGTTTATTAGGTAGAAAAGTCCGCACACGCAAAAGTCCTAAAATAAAATGCATTAGACATAATGATCCAACAAAGTCAAGACGTCAAGGTGAAACTAATATTAGACACTTCAGTTAGAACATATTGTATCATTATATCTATTTGCAACGTTCCATCCAAAGTACAGAGAACAATTGTCACAATTAGTTTTAATAAGATTCGTCGATTGAGCTTGTTAGAAATGTCTTATAAGTACTTAGTCATGTACGTATTGTAGTTACTGGATGTGTCTTATTTTTTATTTTATGCGACGAGGAACCTAAGAATAGGAGATGAAAGTGCCACATGGTTCCACATGACTATAATATTTATACATACCTACTGCCCTACAGTATATAGATGACCTATAGCAACCCCTGAAAGATTCCTCAGGATTCTCTAGGAATTAATGTTTTGTACTAGTGCCACCCCCAGGCTACTAAGTAGAAAAATCCAAATAGGGCGGAATTCCAACATCGTTCCCACCAAGGAAGATAGATTTGTACACTGATCTCTCTTAAAGGAATTGTATAAAAATAAGTCTTGAATAGAGATGGGCAGTCGGATTAATACTCGAAGAATAAATACTGAGTAGAAGGATAAATATGGATATTTATCCGTATTTACTCGTTTACACTGAGTATTTATCAAAAGCCCAGGATAAATATTTTTGTACTCTTGTTTTATACTCATGATGAAAATTAATAATAAGGGTGATGCAAAGGGTCGGGTAGGGCAGAGATGGCCCCAGAAGGACATACATCACCCAGATTAGTCAAGTCTTGACGAAAGATGGTGATTGAAAAGTACTCGATGGATAAAAAGTACTCGAAATAGAAAATAGGTGGTACCTATTTATAAAATATAATAGGTAGAAAAAATATAACGAACTCAGTAATTAGGTAAGTAAGAATGTACTGGACCAATAGGTACCTAGCAGTGGCGAAGCTACCTAATAAGCTGATTCCCATCGGCTTACCATCCTATTGTTAATCAAAGTAACTAGATAAGTACTTACCGAAATTTGTCCATACCTCATATTTTTTCCTAACATACCTAATACTACACTCACTACACGTTTTCAAAACGCACACACGCATCGTACACATTTCACACACACAACGTCACACGCTTGAATATAGGTTAACATTTTTTGCGCGTATTTCTCATTGAAGATCGATTCCACTTAACAGATGCCTTGTCAATAAATCCATTATCTTAAAAGGGATGTTGGGACTTGCCTGAAGGCTGGCATAACCTTAGCTGTAGCTGTAGGCTTCAAGTTTCATGTAATTGGATATTTTCCAAGTATTGGAGTATTGCAACTTTTATATCTATTTGAATGAAACTTTTTTGTATGTTATATAGAATGTATTCGTCTAAAAATGTACTCTAGTTGGCGCAAACCTCGATTTCTAACGCGGACTAATTCGATTCCGGCTTTGTACTAGGCGTTCTCCTTTTCTTTAGAGCTTATGTACGTACCAGTGGCGTGCACACCATATAGGCAAAAAGACACTGCCTATCTTAGTATATTGGTAACCCGACCTAATAATAGAGTTATTGCTAGATATATTTTTGTTGTACTCCTGTGTTTGTGGGTGAGAAAATAGGTAGGTACCTAGACTTCGTAAAGACAAGTTACCTATACATAGGTGTCAATACTTGGAGATTACTGCCTACCTTGACGTGAAAGCCAGTGCACGCCACTGGTACGTACGTACATGTTTCGGAGATCCGCAACGCACTTACAATGAAGGAATAGGAAAAATCGTAAGTGAAAAATGGTTATAGGCAATGTGCACTGTTTGAATTAAGACACAGAGACAAAGAAGCCGAAAAAAAATCACAATGGCGTGCAATTGCAGAGACCTATACGTGCAGCAGCGGACGAATATAGGCTGATGATAATGTTTAAGAGATGCGTAGAACATAATAGTTTCTTTCTTTTCGGCGTAAATCTATTTATAGGTACATCATGGAAAAAAGAATTCAACAAAATGAAGAAATCATACTCGCCTGGTACTTACAACTCAGAACCCTTGCAAGTGACCAAAAAGTGAAAAAAATATTAATGTCTGTGTCTTCTACTCAGTAGGTCAAGAATCTGGTCCACAACTATAAGATGAACTCACATGAATACACATAATATGATAAGTCTAGTATATAAAACTAGCTTTCCGCTCGAGGCTTCGCCCGCGTGGACTTCGGTTATATTGCGGTATAAAGGACAACAATAAGAAAACTCGGGATTTCCCTCAGGAATATCATTTTTTCCGGGATAAAAAGTACCCTATTATTTAATCCGGACTTCTAACTTTATGTCTGCAAAATTTCAAAGCAATCAGGTCAGTAGTTACGGCGTGAAAGCGGAACAAACAAACTCATTTTCCCATTTATAATATTAGTAAGGATTTACATGTCACAATGTTAGTTACCCTGCTCTTCCGAAACGGCTTTACTGATTTTCACCAAATTTTATATGCGTATTCGTATGCGTATAGAATCGGCTACTATCTATTTTTTATGCACCTAACAGTTGTATTTCTCCCAATACACGGGGTACAAAGGCCTACTTATTATGGAAAAACAAATGTTTGCCGAGACAGCTATATTATCATATAATAATTAATAAGTACGTATTCTTGAGGTCTAGGTGTGACTACTATTTAAATAATCTATTAATAAACATCAACTGCATTAAATCTTCACTGCAACCACAGCTCTTTACATTCAATCGCAGTGAATTTCGCCGAGCCATTTATCTAAAACTCGGTTATCTGACACAAAGCCCGCTTATATTCGATATTGGCTGGAATATTCTCGGTGTAAAATATATGTATTTTGGCGCTTCACGGAAGCTCATATCAAATCACAGCGTAGGCGGCAGCACCTACAAAATCCGAATAGCAAAGTGATTTTTCGCGGCGTTTTCACAGACAGCCTGATTTAAGACTTTTACTAAATGACTTTTAAGGTTATATTACTTTGAAGAGTTTTGACATACGATGTGAGATATCAAAGTTATTTGAGGAATGTATTTTGTCAAAACCCTATGCCAAATTTTCATGTTAGAAACGCAGCTCGTGTTCAGAATTTATACTCCATAGTCTACTCCTATGAATGCGAAATTCTAGCAGCAATCTATTGTGCTCTAAACTAGTTGTGGGCGCAGAATACTTGCCATCGAAGTTATTTATCGTACAAGATTTATTTTGTCCCGGTTCTGAATTGTGCACGTACAGGTCAAAGGTCATCCACCTAATTACACCATTGATAATGATCAGAACTTTTGGCGACAACTTTAAAGAATAAACATACATACACTTCACGCCTGTCTCCCAGAGGGGTAGGCAGAGACAACAGATCTCCATTTGTCACGGTCCTGACATACCCCTTTCGCTTCATCTACATTCATACATCCTTTCATACATGACCTTCGGTTTCGAGTACTTTTCACGCCACCTTCGGCCAGGACATCACCAATCTGGTCTGTATATGTGCTTCTGGGGCGACCTCTACTCACCCGGCCCATTACATCACCCATATAAATCTCTTTCGTTAATCGACTTTCATCCATTCTCTCCATATGCCGAAACCACCAAAGCATGCCCTTTTCAATCTTAGTCACTACATCTTCTTTCAAACCGTAACTTTCTCTTATCACACTATTCCTTGTCCTGTCATTCAATGTCACGCCTTTCATGCTCCGTAATGACCGCATTTCAAAGAAAAAAACCAACTTCAATCAGTAACATTTGACAGATTTGTGGATTCCTCCGTATGCCATGTCGGTACTTCACCAAATTTAAATGGGACCAAACGGCAAGCCCCAGCTTTTAAATAAAAGAAAAAGAATTTTCCAAATCTGTTCACCCAGTCAAAAGCTTTGAGTTAACAAACATAGAAAAATACCCTCGAACTGTTAGAGTAGTGTCTAAACAGCCCAACTTTCATAGATAATGTTGTATGCAGTCAGCCTAAAATGTAAATAAGAAAATTGTTCCAAACAAACTGTCATGCGTAAGAGCACAAAATAAATTATTGTTTTTATAAAAATAAGTTTTTCCAGTTATAGGCCCAACACGCTTCCACTCCACCTCCTGCTTTTTTGTGAAGTCAGTAAAAATGAGAACCTGACTTTTTCCGCTTACATTCAAATATTCCGTATGTTGTGGGCAAATCACCATTGTTTTAAAAAAAATAACCGAATTGTACCGACCGCCCATACAAAATACTAGTTGCCCATCCATACAATTTTATAAAGTTCTTCTCGATTTATCGGGTTTGCCATCATGAAACCCTTTATTTTAGATATACTTGCCAACAAAAAAAAAACAACGAACAAAGACAAAAAAGCTATACGCCCTGAATTGAGTTTGTCACCTGTTTTGAAGTAGTTTAAAAATCAGACGAACAGACAAAATCAGAGAGAAGTTGTTGTTCATTAATAGGCTACCTTTGATGAAAAGGTTCCTCCAAAGACATTATTTAGGTGCTACAAACTCGTTCACTTCAATATATACAACGCTAAAATTGTTGTAAGTTTACCTCACTCTCCCTCAACGGTCTATCTTTATGAATATTATAAAGCTGAAGAGTTTGTTCGTTTGAACGTGCTAATCTGAGGAACTACTGGTTCGAATTGATTTTTTTTTTGTGTTGAATAGATAATTTATAGAGGAAAGCTTTAGGCTAAATAACATTACTAGCTGATCCGGCGAACTTCGTTCCGCTAACAATATTTTTTTTATTATACACACAATAATAGTTTTAATTGTTCTGAAACACGTTTTATTAAAAGCTTGCTTAACTTGTGTATATGGTACAATTATTGCTTTGTTGGCAAGAGAGATCAAGGGGAGAATCAGTTATAAAAAATCCGGTCACAGTTGTACGTACAATTTCCGTCATACCTACGGAACACTTATTGCAGAACACTATATTTAGTGATTTATTTTTTTCTGCGAAAACGTGTAGATTGTGTGAATGTGGCTATGAAACACGTAATCACGTGAAAAACATGGCGTACCCAAGTGTAATCCAGCTACTTTTAACGTTTGATCCTGAATTTATTAATTGTCAATGAGAAAGCGAATTACAATGGAAACTGAAGACATTTAAATTGAAAAGATAAATTGTGTGGTACAATAGGAATACGTGCTATAGACACCTTTTCTCCTTTAGATTCTCCTGTCAAAATAGTAAACGTCACTACTATGTGTCAACTCCTTAATATGGGACCATTGCATTGCATAATCTTGGTGCGCCTGGATACGTACAAAAACTAAGTAGTTAATTACTTTGTCGACGCTGAACTGAAATTGAACTTAAACTAAATATTCGAAGAAGGACGATAATATAGGGATCGATTTTTTGGAGATCATTTTACCATACGACCGTATCGTATCGCATATTAGGCAGATCGCATAAGAAAATCGTATTCTGTACACATACTTTCTATAAACTGTAATAGTTGATTTGCTATCAGGTTGGTCGGCGACAGCTATGCGGCGACTGCTTTGTAATTTTAGTTGAAGGTAGTTATATTTTTGTGTTTGAAACTTTTTTTGACAGCTACACAGAAGTTCGATGACTAATGTTACTTGGAGATGTTTTTTTGATCGTTTATTGAGTTATCTCATTACACTGTGACCAGTTGCCACAGGATGGGAGAAGAAGCAAAAGATTTAAAAAATAATCAATTTTGTATGGAGAAGAAAATCTTCATTCTCATTTCCCCGCGTTGTCACCAAAGTAAAAGTTGTTGATATTGGCGAGCCCTACAACGTTTCTAAGACGTTCCTTTTATACGAAATTTAAGTGAAAAATTATTTTATAACGTATTATTTTTACCTCAGGCCTTTGCCTACCCCGCTTTGGGATTGAAGGGCGTGAAGTGTATTTATTATTATTATTTTTTACCTGTTACTTACGTAAATCGGATAAAATATTTGTCAAGTAATAACCGTATAACTAATGATACTAATAACTGTATGATTATACTAAAACCTAACCTAATAAGAATATTTATGTAGATAACACCTATTGTATTATATTATTAAAAATTAGTGTTAATAATTGTGAAATTATTAGAAACAAAATATTATCCTTAAAACAAAATGATATAGTTTAAAAAAAAATATTACACAACGATATTATATCGCGAAAACGAATAACGCTGCATGCAACCGTTCCGAAACCTCTCCACGACGCTCGCAAGCCACGCCTCTCCTTTCAGCGTTTTCGCAGCGCACGCAAGGAAGAATAATTTTCCCCGTTTTTTTCACATTTTCTTTTTTTCACATATCTTCGCTCCAAATAGTTGCAGCGTGGTGTTATATAGCCTATAACCTTCCTTGATAAATGGTCTATTAAACACAAAAAGAATTTTTCAATTCGAACCAGTAGTTCCTGAGATTAGCGCGTTGAAACAAACATACAAACAAACTCTTCAGCTTTATAATATGTATTAGTATAGATTGATATTATCCCCAAATTCCCACGTGAACAAAGAAATGCGTAATACCGCGCGGTACAGCTAGTGCTGTATAAGAGTTTAGTAATATTTTTATTGTTTTAGTACAAACTACAATAGATAAATAACTTTTTACGCGTCCTTGGGAGATATCAAGATTATACTGTGTTATTTTGAAATTACTGCCCCCATTCAGTATCTACTTTTGTTGGTTAGAATGAGAAACGGTAGCAGACTTTTGTTGTTTTAAACAGTGTGTAAATTAGAAATTTCTTCGTGAAAACGATCAAAAACACTTCGTATTTTTATTAGGATCTTTATTTTTAGCATCACATCACACACATCGCGAAAATAAGTACTTATTGCAAATGACAAGACAGAAGTTTAAATCTGTTCATTTCATTGTGGTGACATCTCACGACAACAGAAGGAACTATTTTGTGTTTTTGTCTGTCAAATAATTCCTCTCAGAATTCTCCATTCCATCCATCTAGCCGGCCAACTCACAACTTGACATTGGATGCCCTCGGCAAAACAGAGCGCGTGCTCCCACCAAGGACAAGTGGATAGTGCTCCACGCCACCGTGTGGCCGGGCGAGCACCAACCAAACATAGCCAGTTGCGCTGCGATAGCGTTGCGTACGGACGTGCAGCGGGAGCGTGTAATATGTCGCTCACACTACGTGAACGACACCTTATTACTGAATTGTTAAACCTGTACAAAGATTTACCGTGTTTATGGGAAAAAACATCGAAATCATATAAAGACGCAACGCAGAGAAAGGCTGCTTGGACAATTTTGCTTAAAAAATACAAAGAAATTGATGAGAATGCAGTTGAAGCGAACGTGAGGAAAAAAATTGACAGTCTCAAATTTGGTTACGTTCGTGAAACAAAAAAAGTAAGTAACTACTTACACAAAGGTTGTTTAACATACGATTCTGGTAGCCACATATAAGTAGGTTCTTCCTTCCTTCCATCAGAGTTGTGTTGTACCTACCTAATATTTTCTCAAGAATTTCCAGAAGTCTTTATTCATCATGGGAAGTAGAAATAAAATATGGTACGACTCCTATATTATACCTACCATATTTTCATGTTAAGGTGATTAACTATTACTTAACCGTTAAATGATAAAAATAATTTAGTTCCGATAAGGACGACGTGGTATTTTGCACGACGCGGCACTCCCGCTACGTAATATAATGTGTGTGCAAACAAAGGCACGTTTGACCTTCAGTCGCCCGGTCGGTCATCGCCGGAGAGACTCGAGGGGGCTGCGCAACCAATCCGCGTGGTTTTAGACGGCGCTGTTTCCGAAACAGACGCGGCCACATTTTAGTCTGCTCGATGCGTCGGTCGAGCGCACACGTGTCGTAGTCAAACACCTCCCTATAAACATGTCGGAAAGCACACGGGCTGTCTTAACTAAATTCATAAACACATATAGGACTTTGCGGTGTCTTTGGGATCCGACAGCGGCGACATACAAAAGCTCCGACTGTTGTAAACAAGCTTGGAAAGAATTGATAACCGTGTTGAAAGCCATTGAGCCGGACGCAAACGTAGCAACTGCTAAAACGAAAATTCACCATTTGAAATCTTCATACGTCCGAGAAAGGAAAAGGGTAAAATGCATATACGTCATGTTGATAACATAACATTAATCTAATGTGTTGTTAGGTACGTCATATATTAATGGTGAATTATCGAGCTGTTTAGTGGTAGATTTTTTTTCCAAATTCTTCGGCGTTAGAATAGCCAGCAGTTTTTGTTTTGTTTTAAAGAGCATGGGTCCACGGGTTGTTAACTTTCGCCGGCCATTACTAAGCAGTAAATTAAAAAGTTCTTCCTTGGTTCAACTAGATAGAAAACTTGCATTTTTTTAAATCAAAACCTTTATTATCAGTATCAGTTTGCGAAAATAAATAAGTAAGAACGTTACTTTAATGAAAAATTACTAAACATAAGTTTATCTAGCAATTCATTGTGAAAGCGACGTGAGATAGTTGTGTCATCGCAGAACAATAAAAGGAACTATTTTGAGCTGTCAGTGGGCTGTCAAATAAGTTAGGTAGCTACTATGTGTAAGTCTCGCACGCCTCATTAGCTTTTGACCGTCAGCTGGTAAACATTGTCACATATACAAGACGATGGCGGTTAAAAGGCTAAGGACTAGGGACTATTGATATCGACATTACAATGGTAAAGGTGTTCCTATAGCTGTTAAAGGGTGTACAGTCCTGTCGGTAGATTTCTCCACTATAATTCCCGTCACAATATGAGCACGTAAATGCACATATATGTATATCATAGTTAGGAACTATGACATTGTATTAGTACACGGCGTCCTAACTAGATAACCTTTATCCCTACAAAGTATATGCCTAGTCTGAGGCCATAACAATAGATTTCTAATGGGATATTTTCAAAGTAAACAACATGTAATCTAGGCGTTGCTTTCTGTCATCATGAGACCTTCTTTATGATTAAAAAAAATGTGACGCAATTTTCTTATAACTTTGGACACTCGATTTTTATCGGTAGGATCATGATTGACGTAAAGAATTGAATTCTTTAGTCCAGTCGACAGAACGAACCTGAAACCTTACCCATACCCCTAGTTTGTGAAATGTTATTTGACTTATAAGGACGACTCAGGTTAAATGGGATAACATAATTATCTTCTGCAATATATTACTTCATGCCCAACACTCTAAAAATTGTTTAAGTTTACTCCGAAAAGTTATGACACAAATGGCCTAATCAAGAACCAATCCATACGTTTGCGACGGTGCTAACGCGGCCGCAGCGATTCTAGCCTCCTACACGTATAGGACTCCTACACGTACTGTACGTGCAGGAGACATTTCGGCTTCTATTGTACATGTAGGAGACAGAGGCCAACATCAATCGGAGACTTAGTCTACTTAAAACACGCAATTCCCAATTCTCTTCAAGTAATTTAAGTAGACAAAATAAAAAAAACTTATCTTCCGAAATTTAAAATTATCTTAAGAATACACTTGTAAAGTTGATGCGGAAGAGTATTTTTGTCATTATTAAAATGTCTACTGTGTGACTATTACAGGTAAAAGAATCAATAAAACGAGGTGCAACGGGTGAAGATATTCACGTTCCAAATCTTTGGTACTACAATCTGTTGGGGTTCCTCGACAGGAAGACTGTTTACACAAGTGTACGAAAAAGAAAGGAGACGGACGAAGACGATGACGAGGTAAATGTTTTTTTTCATCATCATCATCAGTCCATACTTGTCCACTGCTGGACATAGGCCTATTGCATAATGTTTTTTTATTTTGTTAAAATATATTGATTTTTTAAGAAACGTCGTATTAAATGTGGAGTATCACGGTACGGAATTTTAAATATTGTGTATCATTTTTCATTCGTTTATACTTACAGTCAATTAGCCTTTACAATATACTTGACAGTCTGTTGTTTTGTACTTCAATCCTTCTCTTAAAATTACACACTGTCGAATATTTTCTAATAGCAAATGCAGTAAGTAGCTTTTTAGAAACTATTTAATTGACAAATAATAAATAATCAAACTTTCCTTTAACTATGAAACTAATCGCCGTATTCTTAAAAAGTTAAAACCTTGACAAGAACCAGATGGCGTATGTATATTATTAGACTTGTCCGTGTTTAACTTAAATTTTGCCAGCTTTTGAGACCTTCACAACAATTTCTTTTTTAACTTTTTTTCTTTAACTTTCTCAATACCATGATACGAGTCTCAATGAAGAGGGGTTTGATACATGTAAGCAGGTCATGATGAAGAGCTATAATAATATATATGTATCCATAGGTTTACCTTTCAACATTTGTTTTCACGTAACCAATCTCAGGAAATGCATTAGCAAAAGAACAAAAGTGTAATTGTTTTAAATTATAAATAAAATATATTATTTTACTTTCAGGAAACAGATAGTCCGAAAAGAGTAAAACAGGACCTAGAACAAGACAACAGACAAGATTCTGTTCCATCAAAAACCCAAGGAAGAACCTGCGCTCCTAATAACACCTTTGGAGTTTACGTTGGCGAAAAATTGGACGAAACATCAGCCGGTCAGAGGGTGATAGCAGAAAAACTAATTTCAGAGATTATTTTCCTCGCCAGGACTAACAATTTAAGTTTCGAAACGAGAATAGACAATCCGTCAAGGTTACGACAACTTCTAGCTGACGTTCCCCAAAGCAGTACCTGTGATCCACTCTCGGCTTCAGTTAACCAATCACCATTAGCAGTGCAGGTTTCTGAAACTAGTCACCAGCACGTTTCGAATGAATTAACAAGTCCAAGTTACGATCAGTCAGGTTCGACGTCGCCGAATCTTCCAATACAAAACCCTACATCCACCCTAGCCTCCTTACTTAATGACGATTCGTGTTCTTCAGCCCCAATTTATATAAAAGTAGAAGACGTCTTTGATGCGAGTTAAACCCGATGATTTAATTTTAGACTTTTTAGTTTGAAAATTATGACGGCATCCGAAATTCATTTCGCATAGGTTCGGCGTAAAAAGTACATTTTTTTTGTGCGCAATATTTTGCCATTTTTTTCTTTACGTGGGTAACAAAACGTGGTTGAGAAACACTGCTCCCCAAACCAAAATGACTAGACATGCGAATCAGTTACTATCTATTCGTAGAATACATAGTCGTAGTCTTAGGATAGAACTATTATATCGAAACCACAGCCAAAAAATTAGTTTCAAACTTTTAGGTCTAATAATGATGCTCCCATACAAAGCCTCCTTTGAACCTTTTGTTCGCATTAAAAAGAAGCCTATGTCTATACCAGTATCTAAACTACCTATGTAGCACACTTAAGAAAATCGGTTTAATAGTTCTGGCGTGAAAGGGCGAGAAACAGAGTTACTTACGCAATTATTACACGAGTAAAACTACGTATATAATAATAATCAGTATTTCATACAATCTATAACCGCCTCTATTTGACGCGTCGGCGTCACAGTATAGAGATAAAAAGTAGCCTACGTCCTTTCTCAGGCTCCAAACTATCTGATACCAAATTTCATTTAAATCGGTATAGTTTCAGTAGTTTCGACGTGAAAGCGAGACAGGCAGGATTACTTTCGCATTTATGGTATAGATAAACAAAATATAGGTAAATATAAGCACGGACTAAGTGTAAATTACTGTTATTTTGTCAGACTGAATAATTATAATTAAACTACTGCTATGAATATAAACTGTGCGTATTTTATTTATTACTTACTTTGGAATATAATACGACAATGTACAAAGTAATAATTCTTTCAAACAGTAGGTAGCTAGTAAAAGCAAAGTGCATTTTTCTGCAAGGAACCGTTTCGCTGACGCTGCGTCGCCGCGTAGTCGCTCGGTGATGTGACTACTGTGGCCCGTATTCTGAAACGTGAACCGAGTACAACTCAGGTACATTTTATGCTTTGTCTGACTAATGGTAAGTGTCAAAAATACAAATGCGCCTCAAACATTATATATTATGCTGTGTTATTTCTTGCACTTGGGATCAAATATTAATTAACCAATAGGTACGACAATCATAACCCATAGGCTAAAAACATACTAATCGTAAGTATCATCATCCTGTTAACCCACTGGAGGCCATTGCTGGATATATGCCTCCCTAAAGGCGCGCCACAAAGACCGGTCTTGTGTCTTTCACACTCTCGTAGTTTCATCGCTCCGGTATCGTAGAGAACGAGTATTGCTGTTTTACAACGGGTGACTATCAGAGTATAGTAGGGGAAGTCTACCCACGCTACGCTTTCCCATTCGTGGCCGTCACTCCAGGACTTTCAGACTTCATCGGTCAGTACTCACCACGTCAATGCCATGTCCTCTCCAATCCAGAATTGGTACCTAAGTAGTAAGTAATCCAAACTTAACTATCAACTGTCCTTCCTTATTGATGCAAGACGCATTTGATCACCAATATTTCTAATGATATGGACCACGTGAAGAGCTCTTCACCCGAGACTTGAAGACGCCCAGACTAGATACTGGGCAGGATACACATACTTCTACAAATCGTTCCAGAATATGGTGGTTCTTTAAATTAAGGGATCATTGGCAGTCACTGAAAACATGAGGATATACCGAGAATATTGTAGGTCATAGAAAAAATAGTTCAGAGTTCAAGAACTAGTAAGGGCGGAAGATTGGTGGTTAAACGCTTGTTCAATGTGTTTAAAAAAAAGTAGGCAAAAGGTAGGTGTCAAACTTTGTGTTGTTGACAGTAATGACAGTTCTCCCCATGAAAATCTGTCAGAAAAACGTCAAAGATCCTCCTATTTGATAAATTTCTTATTCCCGTATAAAGTTCCACGCAGCATTGAAATGTGATGGTCCACCCTCACATTTGAATGTGTTTTTGACACGACTTTGACTATTGACGACTTAGTATGACTATACTACGAAGAGAACTACATTGTTTGTGGCAGAATTGTCGGCTTTAAAGCTGAATATAAGAGCTAAGAACGAAAAAAAAAAACGTCAAAGAAAATTCTCCATTTAGTGTACATAGTGTACCCATGATACAATCATGCGTTTGGTTTCGAGTAGGTATCGAACAGTATCAGCATTCGATACATTCATCGACTCAGCAATTCAATGTGACCGTATAGGTTAGAAATGTTAACTACCGGGTCAACCGATACCGGCACCTTCCCGACACAATCTATAGATAGACTTCAAATAGATCTAGAAGTAAAATGTGTTATATGAATAACTTGCCTACGAAGAGACTATGAAACACGACATAGCGTCTATTTTATTTCTTAGTAGTGATTTAAAAAAAAACGCAATCAAATCACCTTTGGAATCCTGAATTTTCGTTCCCCTTTCATGTGTTAAGCTATTTTATTTTTATATAATACTAGCTTTCCGCCCGCGGCTTCGCCCGCGTGGACTTCGAGTATATTGCGGTATAAAGGAATATTTTTGTTTTCCCTCGGGAATATCAATTTTTTCCGGGATACAAAGTATGCTATTATTTAAACCGGACTTCTAACTATACGTCTGCAAAATTTCAAAGCAATCGGTTCAGTAGTTACGGCGTGAAAGCGGAACAATCAAACAAACAAACTCACTTTCCCATTTATAACAAGTCAAGTCTCAACCAAACCACAATGGAAAATCAAAACATAGTATAAAACAAAGTCGAATCCCGCTATCTGTCCTTATGTATGCTTACATATTTAAAACTACGCAACAGGTTTTATGCGGTTTTCTTTAACAGACAAAGTGATTCTTTCGTATTCTGAGTATAATGAATGCATATAATAGCAGAGAACCACTGTTAATAAATGTACCTATAATGGCAAAACAACGTTTTCCGGGTCAGCTAGTGATGAATATAGCCGAAATTTCTTGCAATACGTTTTGTCCTTTTGAAGTAATTACAACAAATTAATTTATGATTGAAGTAAGTTAATTATTATTATTGATTTAAAGCAGCATCCCGGGCCACCTCGACAGAAGACTCAAACAGTTAAAAACGGAGTCGGACTACTTAGCGATCAGTTAAGGGAGAGTTGTTTATTAGAAAAAAAACATCTTTCCCAACTGGTTTGGATGACCAGTTGCGATAGATGGATTTTTTCTCATTCCCATTTTGCAAAAATCTTGTACAGTTAAGGCACATAATTTATTATCTTAGGTCTACTTCATGCAATTGGCTGTAGTTACCTTTGCTTTACAATAGTTCCATTAGATAGCCCAGTTATATATTTATTTCCTATTTTTTTGGTTGGGTGAAAAAGTAATTCAATCTATCCCGATTGGTTGGGATGGCCAGTTGGGATAGATGGTACAACCCTTAAGGGGTATGCCCATGCCCTGTAGGCCCTGTCACGAATAGTGGTTAGGACGATGGTCGCGGGTTCGATTTCCGTCGAGACACTGCTTTAGTGATAAACATGTCTGTGTGTTTTTATCTATGTCATATGTACATATGTACTCAAGTAGGTAAATATTATAAGTCTCTGGCACCCATAGTACAGGGTATCCTATTTTAGGGTCAGTTGAGCGTGTGTAAAAGGTCGCGGACTATGTATTATTATTTAATATGTATCTAACTGACTCTACACTTAATAATTAAAATCGTTTGAAAGCTTTCATAACGCGAAAAGCATATTTGAAATGTCAAAACGATCACGGAGAATTACGTTAGATAGACAAAATTAGAGTTAATTTTAATCAAGCCACGTCTTGAAGCGCTCACTCTTTCATTTGTAAAATAATGCGGCCGAAGTAAAGTAAGCAGTTTAACAATACTCGAAGCTAAAGTGTGAAAGAACGGATGTTTTACGAGAGGCCTAATTGTTAAACCTTACATGTTTTACTTCTTTGAAAAATATTCTCAATTTGTAAGACAATGAGGCAAAGCCCATGGGTAAAGTACCTAGGTACTTTAAACATTTTACTTAAAGTTAGTAATTTTATTTTGCTACGTCCTGATGAATTTGCGACCCATTGCCGCCCTGTCTATACCCTCCTATATCACAAAATTTTATTATCTCGAACATTGTTGTTCCATGAGGCAACATTTGACAAGGGTATACTAAAATTGAATAATGAATTTTCTGTGGCGATAGCGCTGTGTCGGAAATTTCTACTGTTTAAGACTGGGAGAGACGGGGGGCGGTGGCGGCGCGGCATGCTATAGTACAATATTTCCCGTAGAAGAGTTAAAGCCGTGTATGTTCTGCGCTGGTTTAATGTGTATTACGCATCACCAGTGAAATTTGACCTGTATCCAAAGGAAATTGTTTGGATTCCGCAGGTCTCATACATCCTTCACACACCACGAAAAGTCCGAAAATATAAGAGTAAAGTGTACAGCCACGCGTCCAGAACATTTTAAATTATGCTTTCATCGCTGGCGGCGGCGGCATTTGTCACACCTCTCCGTGTGAAAAAGCTGATCCGTGAGAAAATTTTGCCACCGAACAATGCAGTTGGTACCTACTGAGGAGTACGCAGACAAAGTTGTTGAAGTTTTTACTATTATAATCCCTACGGCTAGTTTTAGATTCAGTCCGGTCTGAATGATGTAGATTAAAATACCATCTATTTATTTTAAATTTATTTTTAAAATATCATAATTTCCAGTAAACAAAGATTGGTGTAGGGTTTAGGCGAGATTTTGGAGCATGATTTGACGCGAAAGTTACACTTCTGGAACCCTCTCCGGGTAGTGACCAGGGATGTAGTCAGGGTTGTTGGGATTGTACTCCCAAATAAGATACTCCGGCTCGTTGAGGTATAGCGGCGGTATCTCGTCGCTCGGCTCCCGCTCCTGGCCCAGCAGCTTGTAGTTCCTGTCCAACAGCTCGTTGACTTTTGCTTGCGTTTCTTCCGATATTTCTGTGAAAACCATTTTTACCGCGATGATGCAGTGGGCGAGACAACTAAGTATGAGTCTATTGTAATATTATATTCCATTATCGTTATCATTATCACTATGCCAATAGCTCACTGACGTCCACTGGTAGGAATAGGCCTGCCCTAAAGCATCTAACGATATCTGGTGTTATGCCTACGTCCACTAATGTGAGACTGTTGCTAAAAGCAACCTTTTTTATAAGTATACAATTGTATACCGGTATGTTTCTCTATGAATATTGTCAATTTTAACTTTTCAATGCTTATAGTTTTTACCTTTACACGATAAACTAGGTGTTTTTATTTTAATTTATCATACAGCCCACTATTATCATATCGTATCGCTCCTCACGCCACTCGCCGTCGTTTTCAGAGTCCTATCTTTATTTAACTTGAACTTAATAAAATCAAAATTATTAAGATCAAGTGTATACTCGTATTACACAACACATATTATAATGTTTTCATAACTAACGGGTCCTCCTAAGGTCCACGCGCAGTACGTTCCTGTTCTGCTCCAGCGCATTGACGAGGGTCTGCTCCGCGTCTCCGGACAGATTGTTGGCCGCCATGTCCAGCCGTCTCAGGCCGCGGTTCAGACTTAGTAAACCCGCCATCTTCAATAAAAATAGATCGATCGATCAAGCTATGTACGTACCAAGGTTCTAATGTCGTAATAAACGCCAATAAATATTGGGAGAAATAACTACTACTACTACTAATAATCAGTAATCTGGTACAGTTTGTATTCTGTTGTGTCTATGTATTTTGTTAGGTTAGATTATAGCAATGTATGTTTTAATTGTTCGAATTTCTAAACCGCTAATATACGTTCGAGTACAGATCGCAATAGTATCCAGTACCTATATTATTAGGTATATTTTCGCGATCGAAAAATATTTTATCTATTTTATAATAAAGGTATATTTTTTTTGTGCATAATTTACTTAAATTGTGTCTAAAACTACTATTATAAAATTATTCGCTAACTATACCTAGGTTGAAAAAAAAACCGAGTCAGCATCCGAGAGCAAATACAATTTTCCAATTCAGCTAGGTTGGATACTAGGCCATACGATTCCGAGAATCCAAGCTAAGTTGAATTTTCCAGGTTGGAAAATGGGACTAACCGCTTCCTTGGAGAGCTATGCTCTAGGCAGGCGTTGTTTCAATCGAACTATAGATAGTTAAGATTTTCAATTAGGTACGTCAAAGATTACCTTTTCAGCAGATACGCCGTGAAAGCCACAGGAGTTAACGATGAGAGTTTGCGGCTTCTCCTTGCAGCGGACGAACGCCGCCGCAAACATCGTTGCGCATTCCACGGACATAGGGTTTAGGCTGAAATCTAAAATGGCCAGTTATAACAGAGTTCTTTGATACCTGGGTTTCTATCTACATATAGTAAATTTTATTTTATCATATTCTTGAAAGCTCGTAATTTCGTAGCTCTATCTCACTCATTTAATTAGTGAACTGAGAAGAATAGAAGTAAGTAACAGACTGTCAAGTCTATTCTATTTCTAATAGTTATTTATTAGTAGTGAACATTTTTTTTCTTTTCTAAAGTTGCTGTCAATCCCCTTTTGGGAATTACGAACGGGCGGAGTGTAACGTAGGTAGGTATGTGTACTTTTTCAATCAAGACAATATCTACCAAATGCGAAAGCTCGAAGTTTTTCATGAAGATGTATCTACCTACCTACACATAAATCTCCGTAGTATAAAGAAACTACAGAGAAAATGATTTCACACCACGTGCACGTACCTACGCACCTATCTGAAGACATAAAACTGGACCAATTTTCCGACCTTAGGATTACTTTCTGAAATAAACGTGAGCGACGTGTGATTGATACACGTGACTCGGCACATTCGTACGGAAGACGTATTGACACTTCATCTTGTACAGTCAGGTTTATCCAACTACTTCTTACACCGGGTGATCCGAAAGTACCCTTTTAAGCCGAAGTCTATTGTGTCTGTAGACCCTACGGAGTGCATTTAAGCAGGCTTCAGTGCCCCGAAACGAAAGAAAAATTCTACCTCTTCTATGCAAACGGGGCATGGTCAGATGTTCACATTTTTTTTTTTCGTTTCGAATATTTCCGCATCAACCTGTATAAAATACTCGTGTCGCAGTGTTTGTTACCAAACACGTGCACATGGGTTGAGTCTGAGAAACGGCCAATATAATTTTTAATACCCCCACCAGGTGGTACCTAGTCGTCCTTCTACGCTGGTGGAAGGGCCTGGCCTGCGAAAGGGATTATGGGACGATAGATCGGTACACAAACGCCCTTACTATGACAGAATAAACGTTTGCCGGAACAGCTTGTAAAAATAGGAAAGTTTGTAAAATGTAGCATTATTGTTATTACTTCACGGAGGCACTCCTGAATGGATCATTGGCGAAACTCGATGGGGAGATAAATATTGTAACCTGGA
>SJJU01003532.1:0-15238 GCA_012932125.1 Conopomorpha cramerella
AGGTTAGGTTAGGTTTTTTTTTTTTTTTTTTGTAATAGTACGCGTTAATTTCTACTGCTATTTAAAGTGAAGTACCCTCTTAGTTGGTTATTTTTTTTTTTTTATAATTTCCATCTAGGCATTGTGGCAGCTTGTGTTAAGTGGCCACAAGTGGCTTTTTAAGTTAGTTGATCAAATAATAAAATCTAAAAGTCAATAAAATTAAAATTAAAAACAAAATCGAAGTTAAAACTGAGACCAAATTTAAAATTAAAATCAAAAATCAAAATTAGAATCAAAATCAAAATTAAAATCAAAAACTAAATTAAATTCAAAATCAGAATACAATCACACTCGAAATTAAAATCAAAATCATAATCAAAATAAATATTAAAGTTAAAATTAAAACTTGAATCAAAATCAAGTTAAAATTCAATCAAATTAGAATCAAATTAAAATAACACAGACAGGACGTTATATAATATCAACATTAGACCTTATGCAAAAAGTGTAAATCGGAAAAAAAATTAAATAAAGTCAGCATAAAATTAAAATGAAGTCAAGATTCAAACAAAATTAATTTAAAATTGGAATAAAATTGAGATAAAATTAATACAAAAATGAGATAAAATTGGTGTAAAATTGGGATAAAATTGAAATATAATTGAAGTTCGGGACCAAACTTAATACTGGTGGAATAAAAACTGGTCTATGTTGAGTTGGCCTTGTTTGCCTTGCGCACGACATCCAGGGCGAACTCAAGGAAGATAGGCTTCTTGAGCTCGTCCCTAATGATGTCCTGAAGGGCTCCCGGATCGATTTTCGTCCGCATGCGGATCTCGGCGTCCAATCTCGCCAGACCAAAGCGTGGGCAGTCCGTCATCAGGTGCAGAACAGTCTCCGGAGTTGTACCGTCGCAGGGGCATTCCTCGGCATCCTTCAAGTGGAATCTTTTTAAGTATGCCGAGAAGCCCCCGTGACCGCTAACAAGTTGCGCCGTATGATTGTTCATTTTGATCTTACGGAGCACCCTGTAAGCGGTATCGACGTCCCCGAAGAACAATTTGGTGTTCTGCCCTGTTTCGCTCTGCTCGTATCGATCCTGCCACACGCAGATTGTTCCCCGGCGGATGGACCTCCTGGCTAAAGAGATTGGGATGTTGGCGTATCGGGGGGTCTCCTTTTTAGTTATTGCCGCTTTCTTAGCCAGTTCATCCGCTCTCTCGTTGCCGGGGAACCCCACGTGTGCCTTGATCCACACGAGCATCACTTTGATTCCGGACTGCTCCGCTCTGTCGAGGTCTTCCCTTACACGGACGGTCAGAGGGTGAGTGGGGTTTATTTGCCCTATAGATTCGAGGGACGATCGTGAGTCGCTGAGGATAATCGAGGGCTCCGGGTTCTTCACCTCGAGTATCATCCTCAGCGCCTCGATGATCGCCCACATCTCGGCCTGGTACACAGAATTGTAGTTCTCTAGTCTGAAGAGCCGATCCCTAACGGGTGACTCCCCAAACCAGAGACTAACCGCACCCCCCACTCTCCCTTCGATTTTGCTGCCGTCCGTGTAGTACCTCCAACAGTGGGAAGGTAGACTTTCGAGTTCTTCTTTGGTGGACACCGAAACAAATTCCCGAGCATGACGTTTGGCGGGGTGAGGCAGTGCCGATGGGTGCACCCGCCTCTCGATCTATCGATCCGGGAAACCCTCCAGCGGACGGCCCCTCCTCTTCTCGTACAGCAAACGGACCTCCTTCGCTCGCAGGTCCAAATTGAGGATACCCGCTAGGGTGCAGGCTGAAATCAGGGAAGTGGTTCGGTGGGCCTTTGAGACTCTAATGGCAAAGGCCCGCGTCACCCTGTCGAGCTTAGCCCTTATATATTTCTTTTCAACCACTGGGGCCCACACCGCCGCCGCGTACAAGATGGTAGGCTCCACCACGGCGACGTAGAGAGTCCTGAGGATCTCCGCGTTCAGGCCCCACTGTGCTCGGGCCGCTCTGGAGATCGCCTGGTGAAAACGGATGGCCTTTGCGCAAGCTTTCTCCAGATGGGACCCGAACGTGAGTCCTCGATCTATGGTGAGCCCCAGGATCGTCAGCTCCTCTCCCAATTCCAGCTCTACACCCCGGAAGCGAACCTGTGGAGGACGGAACTTCAGCCTTCTGGTGGCCAGGATAGCTTGCGTCTTGTGAGCCGCGAACTTCATTTTAGCTTCCTGGCCCCATTGCGCCACCAGCTCCAGTGCCTCCTCGGCGTGTCTCTCTAGTTCCTCCGTTGTTTTTGCGTACGAGACGATGAGCAGGTCGTCCGCAAAGGCCTGAATGTGAGCTTGTATACTCTCTGCCTTCCGGAGCAGAGGGTCCAACTGCATATTCCACAGCAGTGGACCACACACAGAGCCCTGGATGCATCCCTTCTCGGAGGGTCTACTCGATATGGCTCCAGCGTAGGTCATGTTGACTTCCCTGTTCGACAGGTAGTCGCAGAGGACCAACGCTGTAGCTGAGTCATGGACTCTCTCGAGTATGAGGGATTTCATCCAGGGCCACCACGCGCTGTCAAAGGCCCCCTCAATGTCGAGCGAGATGACCAGAACCATCTCCCGCTGGGCCCCTCTGCTCTTAACCAATTCGACAGCGTCGTATAGTGCGTCATCAGTCCCCCTCTGAGGCATGAATCCATACTGACGCGGGCTAAGTTTCTCCTCCTTAGGTAACTGCCAGATGATACGTCTAGACAGCAGCTTCTCCAGCGTCTTGCCGAAGATCGCCAGCAAGCCGATTGGCCGGTAGGACTTGGGCGCTGCGTAATCAGTTTTTCCGGGTTTTTTGAGCGTCAGCACCCAAGCCCTCTTCCAGATCCTTGGAAATAACCCCAGTCTCTGGCACGCGTTTACAATATTTATAAATATATTCGGCCTGGCCTCTATTGCTCGTCTGCATATGTCCGCAGTAAGCCCGTCCTCTCCCGGCACCTTCCTCGGATGCTGTTCTTCCAGTACTGCTTTCAACTCGTCCAGGGTGAAGGGCTCGTAGCTTCCCGCGTACTCCCTCCGAGCAGCAGCCTCTCGCTCCTCCGTCTCCACTCGAAGAGCTCTCTGGGCGTCGGAGTCAGTATCGGGATCGTCTATGGGGAAGAAGGTGTTGGCCAACATGTCCGCCGACTCCTGTTCCGTTAGAATTGTGCCGGTTGGGCTCCTGAGCAGCACATTTTCAGTTCTCCCTTCCGTTACCTTGAGTACTCTGTGGACCTTGTCCCAAATGGACTCTTTGTTCTGGGTTCCATAGAATTGTACCCAACTATCCGTCCGGGCCTTGTCAATGGCTGATTTGTACTCCTCAAGAAACCCAACGTATTCCTGGATTACCTGGTCTCTTCTTCGCGGGCAGGCGTTCTTTATTCTGCGCCTTCTTCTCTGTACTTCCCTTTTCATCCCAGACAGCTCGTTTGACCACCAAACTGTTTTCGTTTTAGTCTGTTTTGGGGTCTGTCTTCCCAACACTGACTCGCAGGCTCTCTTCACGCCATCCGTGTATGAGACAGCTAGCCGCTCCAGCTCTTCAGCGTCCCGAATCGAATCCTCGTCCCGGGGCAATACTTCGGTCTCTTGTATAATTTTGTCTCGAAAGGATGTCCAGTCCACGTTCCTGGTATTATAGATTCGTGTTGATCCATTCGAGTCTGCTGGTGCGGCCACGCTGCCCATCTCCAATTTTATGACAATCGGTCGGTGATCCGGTGCTGAGGGGATAAGGTCCGGGAGCACCTCCCAGTTAGTGACCCTGTGCAGTAATCCAGCGCTGCATGTAGTGATGTCGACTATACTTTCGCACAGCCGACCACCTCTACATACGGAGAATGTGGGTGTGGTTCCCGCGTTGAGGATCTCCAGAGCCATCTCCCCCAAGGCCTCCTGGAGCTCGCGTCCCCTTCGGTCCTCCACTCCGCATCCCCACCAGGCGCTCTTCGCGTTGACATCCCCCCCCAAGACGACATTTGGGCAGGACAGACCGTTTTTGATACTCTGGATCTCACGTGTCTGTCCTGCTATATCCCTTTCCCCTTCCAGGTATACGGATACCAGTCCCACCCGGAAACCATTTATGGTAATAACACAGCCGGTTATGGTCTGTGTTATTATCCCCGGGTGGGATGTAACTCCTATGTTGGGGTCCAGGATTATAATGGCCGCCTTGTTGGGGTTCTGTCGATCCGCGGTTTGCTCCTGCACTACTGTGTAGGATGCAGATGTGGCGACCCTTCCCAGTGCACCTGTGTAAGGTTCCTGGAGGAGCAGGGCGGCGCAACCGTTGCTCCTTGCAACTGCGATAGCCTCCAGATAAGCCGCCCTGCACCTCCCCAGGTTACACTGTAGGATCCTTAGGGGCACCTTCAGGAATAATCAACTCTGTCCCTGGAGATCCTGTCCCACTTCATCCACTCTGGACACTGCTGTGAGTACGCAGGATGTCCCGCATGTAACCCCTTTCTCCTGCTGCAGTGGGTGCATCGAGGTTCGGAAGTGCGTGGACACTTCCGAGTCGTGTGCGGCTCACCACAGAAGCCGCAGGCCTCCTCTGCACGACAGGTTCCGGCGGTGTGATTGTACCCCATGCAACGGTAGCATTGCGTAAGGGGGGATTGATCCATTGCTGTTATTATTTGAAATCCTATTCGCAGCCTCCGCTCAACCAGGGTCTTCCACACCGCCGGCTCCACCTCCACGATGTAGTCATGGAAAATGACGTTTCTGCCCCTTATTTTCCTTAATATTTTCATTCTTCTGCCGTCTTCAGCAACTCCCCTAAATAAATCCCTGTTCTGGGAGATTATTGCCTCCAACAAACGTTCCTCTGACAGGTCGCTGGAGACCTCTCTAAGTCTGAGCAACGGGTGTCTTGTTCTTGGCTCCGTGACAGTGAGGACCTCCCCAGACTGTGCGATGGCCGTCCTCAGGGACCTCTTTTGGTCCTTGGTGTCGCAGGAGATGAGGAGTTTGCTATCCTTCAGCTTTCTTACTTTGTTCACTCCTATCCCCAGCGACACCACGTCCGCGTGTTGTTTTACCGCTCTGAGGACGTCATCACCCGTCTTTTTAGGGTCGGCTGATTCTATAATGAGCGCGTTCTGCGCCGGTCTGTTCAATGGTCCCGGGCCTCTCTCCTGTCCCGTACTCGCTCCCAATCTGCTGGCTGTGCTCCGACGGGGTCCATCTCCGCCTAGTGACACAACAGCTCCTGAGGCCCTCTCCTGTCCAGCTGACGCTAGCGTAGCCAGCGTCTCGCGCATCTCAGCCAGGGCCATCTCTATTTGAAGATCTGTTCCTGAGTTCAGAGTCTGGCCAGGTGCCGAGTCCAGAGCAGTCCTGACGGCACTGAGGTCCCGTCTCAGATCTTCCAGGGACACGTTGTTGGTGGCAAGGGTCTCGTGCAGTAGTCGCACCTCTCCTATGAGGGGGTCCACTGGATTCCGGGAGTCCTCGATGACCTTGTGCATGGCTTCCAGGCCCTCCCGCATCCGCCGGAGCTCAGCCTTGATTTCGTAAAGTTGGGAGGGGTCCTCATCAGGAACCGCCGGCCCCGTGGCCTGCTCGTTTAATCTCACCTGATCAAAAAGTCTCTCGATGTTTCGGCGCATGTCGTCGAGCTGGTTCGAGAGGCCGGCAGTCCTGGCTCCCAGGTCGGCAATGGCTTCCCGTATGGCGGTGGCAGCTAGCAGCTTGCTCCCTTCTTCGGCGTTGGGCGCAAGGGCTTCTTCATTTGTTGTCAGGTGCGCCATTATTGCTTGCTGGAGGGCCTCCAGCTTTTCCGGTATTGATTTGATGGCCCTAAAAGGCTCGTCGGTTTCAAAACCAAGCCAACCCCTGATCGCACCTGCCTCCTTTAACGTGAGCCTTATGTCTTTTGTGGCGCCCTCGACCTCCAACGACAGACCCACCCTGAGGTCCGCAATCTCCTTCGCGTGGATACGCTCAAGACGCAGCAGCTCCCGGGTGTTTCGAAGTTTCTCTGCCTCAAGGTTAAATTTGTGGCGGGAGCGCGAGTCCGAGAGCGACAGGCGGTCTCATACATTGCCTGCAGAGACTCGTGGACTATCGCTTTGCTCTCCCTCCTCATATTTCCGGCCGCTTCGAGAGCTGCCTTGCCCGCTTGAAGGCACTCGTTTGCGAACTTATTCGCCTGATCCATTTCTACACCCGCTGCTCTTCCTCCTTGTGGCAGAAAGCTCTTTCTGCGAGCAGGGGTGTGTTCCATAGTCACGGGATCAGAGCCCTCCGAGTTCTCCCGGATCTCAGCAGCGTCTTGCTCCTCGCGGAGCGCGCTCAGAGGCCCTATGACATCATGGCGACATGGTATGACCGGGGACAACAATGAGACCTCATCGGCCTCATTTAGCTGAGAGGTGATCTCAGTGGTGGTGACCCGTTCTCTACGTGAGCGAGAGGTATTCGCTGCGACGTCGGGCGTGTGCTCGTCCTGGTCTTCCTTGCTGGCTGCATTGTTGTCGGTCGCTGCATTGTCAAGAGGGGGGGGGGGCGGAAAGCACGAGTATAATGTTAGATTACAATTCAATAAAAGTCCAATAAAATTATAAAACAGTAAAATTAATAAGATATAAATTAATAAGAGATAAAACAGCAATATTGAATAAACAGGATTAGATTACAATTCAATAAAAGTCCAATCAAATTATAAAACAGTAAAATTAAGTTACTATCTAAGGCTAAAATCAATAGAAATATCATTGACAAATAGATAAAATAGTAATAGATCGGGATCATAAAAGTAAATTAGCAATACATAAATAATAAACACAACAATCTAGGATATAGAAGCTAATTAAGCGGCAAGCCAAGCGGTTGAGCGATAAAGCAGTTATGGCAATTACCAATATTTAGAAATAAAATAAAATAAAAATTTAAATTAAATCAAATTAAAACAAATTAAATCAAATCAAATTAGATGAAATTAAATTAAGTAAAATTTAAAGCTATTAAATTAAAATGCAGTAGATATAAACTTGATAAGATTCTGAGAGAATACAATAAGTGCAATAAAAGCAAATCAAATTAAAAGCGCAATCAATACTGTTTAAAGCCAAATGTACATAGCAGTAAGCATGAGCCAGCCATTGAATTATAAATCACATCGAAACATGTGGCGCAGCCACATTGTAACATTGCGACATTTGTAAAGATCTACACTATCAGTATAAATTATTGTTACGCCCCGGGGTCGAGAAACGGCGACTAGAATGCCGTAGAGGTGCGTCGAACATTCGAGAGGCCTAAAGAACATTCCAGTATCCAAGTCGACGCATACAAACCACTACACAGTGCCTATATGCGCCAGAATGTAGTAGAAGGATCTCGAAAGATCGAGAAAAGTGTGGTATATTTCGGAAGCCACAAGTACTTACCGACGCACCACAAGTAGGTATAAACCTACTTACCTACTGTTTGGTGTAGGTATAAATACGCGAGCCGGCCGACGCGACGGTTATGTATTTAATTATTATTATTAGAAGTCGGCTCGAGAAAGTACCTGAACCTACTCGAATGTTCTAGATTGTGTACCGTTGGTATATAAAGAGCGACGATCGAGTCGGCGGGACAGTTTCAACTAAACAGCGATACAGTGAAGATCAAGAGTGAAAATTAAAGAGAGTTAACAAGTGATTGTGTGATTGTAAAAGTGTTTATTAGCGGTTGTAGTTTAACGATTGTAATTAGTTTGTGTAATTACAGTGCCGAAATAAAGTGTAACTCTTGATTTTCGTAACAGTGTCATTTTTCTATCGATACCCACCCCCCACGTACGTAACATTATTTTGTATGTCACTTATCTATAAGAAATAGTGTAGATACACCACGATTCAGTTACACTGAATCATGGTGATAAATCATGTATTTATAAATATATAAACTCACTCCAACTAAAATTATACAGACATAATTACCACCAACTCGTATCTCAGTAATAAGGTCCCTCACATTGGTGACCCCGCGAAAAATAGATAAAAAAAAATAATAATTATAAAAAAAGTGAGAAAATGTCTCCGCCATCGCCAGCATCTAAAATCAACGCTGCCGCCGCAGCCGCCACCGCCGACCAGTGCCTAGAGATTGCAGCGAACACAAGTGTTTCATCTCGAATTCCAGAATTTTGGAAGGACCAGCGACGTCTATGGTTTACACAATTCGAAGCCATCGTTGCGCCGCAGAAACAGGGTGAGGAATACAAGTACAATTTAATTATTGCCAAGCTGTCGAAAGAAGAAATTGAACAAGTAAGCGATATCCTCATTTCACCACCAGAGACGGAAAAATATAAAATTTTAAAAGACCGATTAATCAGCTGTTTTGAAGAATCCGAACAAGAACAATTTCACAGGTTGTTATCAGAAACAGAACTAGGAGATCGAAAACCATCACTGTTACTAAGGAAAATACGTAATTTAGCTCGAGACAAAATGAATGAAGATACCATTAGAATTCTGTGGTTACGACAACTTCCTTCCACGGTGAAAACAGTTTTAGCGGTCACAGATAATTTATCAATTGAGAAAATGAGCGAAATTGCAGATAAAATCTATGAAAACTCAAAAATAAATGAGGTGGCCGCCATAATGGAACAAAAAAATAACTGCAACGACGAGATAGTGAAATGCATATCGAACATTACGGACCAGCTGATGAAAATGCAACTCGACATAAATGCGTTGGGTCATGAACATGATAATCGCCGACGCAGTTTATATCGGAATTTCAACGTAAGGCGAAATTTCTCACGTTCATTATCAAGGTCACGCGACCGTCGATCTCAGTCAAATGAACGACTATGCATATTTCATTACAAACATGGAAGATTCGCACGGAGTTGCATTAAACCTTGCGCCTGGAATAGTAAGCAATTGATGGCTAAAAATATGCATTCGGAAAACTAGAACAAGCACAGAATTCGGCGGGTCTCTGTGCTATTCACCCTTCTAACCGCCTTACTGTTACCGACCGACAAAGTGGTATAAGGTTTTTGGTTGACACAGGTGCAAATATATCAGTAATTTGCAAACCACAGAGAGCTAGTAAAGCAACCTCAGATTATAAATTATATGCAGCAAATGGAACAGAAATAAAAACGTACGGCCAAAAAACAATGACACTAGACCTTGGATTACGAAGGCCTTTTACGTGGACATTTATTATGGCAGATGTTAAATATTCGATAATTGGAGCAGATTTCCTAGAACACTATAGAATATTAGTCGATTTATATGGCCGAAGACTTGTGGACCAGATTACACAGCTGACAACGCCTGCAATTTTAGTCAAAGCAAAGTCATCAAGCGTTCGAACAATTAGCATGGATGGAAGTCATGACAGTCGCATACAGGAATTATTAGAAAAATATATTGATACTAGTGGACGCCCCGCGATTTCATTCGCGTAGTTTAGTACCAGCATCCTATATTTCAAGCGTCTAAATTGAGCGGTTTATCATACAAAAGTTTTTTCCCGATAACTCCCGTTCCCATGGGAATTTTCCAATAGCCTGTTGCACCTAAGCTTTAAGTGTACTAAGGTACCTGCATTCCAAATTTCAAGCGTCTACCTTGAGCGGTTTAGATTTTTCATACAAACGTTTTATCCCGTTAATTCCCGTTCCCGTGGTAATTTCGGGAATCCCTTCCTTAGTGCACCCCTATGGTACCTAAGCTACGTCCGTTCCAAATTTCAAGTCCCTACGTTTTGCCGTTTGGGCTATGAAGATATCATTCCAGCCCATTCCTCAAAACTAGTGCGTATCCCAATAGGAGTCCAGAAGGGAGACGTATTTGTTAAACAACAAAGGATCTCTAGTTGCAAATAATTGTTTAACCACAGTAAAGAAATTACGCGGGTGGGTCATTCTACGAATGAGAGTTTTGAAATAAAATAAAATTAAAATCGTAATTTACGAAAATTTATTGCAGTATTAGGTAAACACTAAATAATAAAAGAACAAAAAAATAGTCACACTGTTTAAAAATAATAATTTCTTGAGAAAATTCGATAAAACGTAAAAGAGAGTCCACGGGATTGACCGGCACGTCCACGGAATTGAAAAAACAAAACATAGTGTTCTACAAAAATCAAAGGACATCAACGTATCAGTCTCAAATGTAATGCAGGATATCAGCAAAACAGCTATGTGCCGTAACAAATAAATGTCTTTATTTTTAGAGACTAAAAATCAAAATTATAAAATGTCCACGGAATGTATTCAGATGATGAAGTATATTCCGTGGACTTTAGTTATGTAAAGTAGAAAAGTCAGTATGAACTGTCATCACTAGAAGTGTCAAAGAAAACGTTACTGACACATTTTTTCATATCTGTCACGAATGTAAAAACCTTGTTAGAACATTTTCAATTCTTGATTATAATTAGTTTTGCAATAATTTTGATTTGCATCTGACGACTCGTCCGAATACACATCTTTTACTGAAAGCATGCAACACACAGGTTTAACATCACCTGAATTATCGTCAGTTATTTTAGAACTGTAAGATGCTTTTACTAGCAATGGGCATTGTCCATTTTTTTTTACCCTCGATTTTTATATTTTTTCCAGATAATTTAGCGTATTTTAAGATACTATTTTGAATTATTTGGTCTGAGACTACTTAGTTTTAAAGTTATGATTTTTATTATTTTGATTTCCTATTCACCCCATTGCCATATTTGCGAGGCTGGACCTAAGCTGGATCTTGGCATTAATTTATTGAAAAAAAAATTGCACGTCACAAATTTGACATTCGTTTTCTTCGCGGTCAGTCAGTCAGTCCCTCAAGGTTTGTTTTGTGTTCGTTATTCGCAATTTAGTTTTCCTGTTCATCAGTTTGCTTACGCTGGAGAGACATAATGAGCGTTGATTACGTGAAAGCAGATTCCAGAAACCTCCCTAAACTGGAGAATATAACTTTAATGGAGTACATTGCTTCAAATTGCATTAGTTGCATTAGTTCAGCAAATTTTAGGATGGTATAAAGTGCCCCAAACTAAACAAATTATATGTGGTAAAAGACTGGAAAGTCTAGTTGTAAAACAAATTGAGCGGAAACTGAATATCAGCATAAGCAAATCAGGCTTTGTTCTGATTAATGGAATACTTGAGCATCTCCCGACGGTGTTACAGATGATTTTGTGGTTGAAATAAAATGTCCAGCTTCAGAAAAAGCTGTACAGTCTTACATAAAACAAAATGAAATTCAGAACTTATTTAAAACACAGCTTCAAATGTTAGCCTGTGGAAAAATAAAGGGGCTGTTCTGTGTAGCAGATCCAGATTTTGAATTAAATAAAAAGATCACATTGATATGGAGTGATTTTGACAATAACTATATAAAAAACATTGTGACACTTGCAGAAAACTTCTGGAAAACATATCGACGGTTCGGGGTAAATAGGGTATAAGCGACAAAAATGTAAATGTGCAGTAGAGCTGTTTAAAGTTTCAAAATGACTAAAATGTAGATAACTTTTTTGTTTATTAACAGATTGTTATGAAATAAAGACCATTGAACTTTGAAAAAAATCTGTCTTTTCGGTGACATTTATAAAAGCAAAATGAAAAGGTCTCAAAACTGGTTGTTTAAATCAAATGAAAAAAAAGTGTGGGTAAATCATCAAGGGCAAAAGCGACTATAAAAATCGACTTAGAGCTATGGGAGTGAGCTCATTCGATAGAGAAAAAAAATCTAAGTAGGATGGCATTCATAACTCAATTTGGCCCAAAATGTCGCTTATGCCCTATTTACCCCGAACCGTCGATATATATTTCCTAAGATATTAAAAAGTGCTCAAACTTAATAAAAAACATTACAATTTTATTCACTTTTTATTATTTCTCCTTGAAGATTTATTAATCCACAAGCTTTGGTAACAATTTCATCTAAATAGGGCACATAGTTGTAATGAACCACTGAATGTGGTTTTAACATGGAAAATTCTCTGATAACATATTCAATATGAACTCTTAAACTAGCAATAACTTTGCTTTGCAAAGCTTCCACTTTTGTTTGCTTAGGGCTAGAAATTAAAGTAGGAGGCCTAAGAAGTTTAATTCCATGAGAGTTCAAAAGAGATTAAATTTCTTTAAATCCCCTATCTGCTAAAACCACTGAAACATGTGTTGTGTCAACAGCAGCATATTTTGGGGTCTTTTAAAACTGGTTTTAGTGGACTTGTCCAACATGTGGGTTGTAGCCTGAACTGATACCTGGAACTGAACATTTAAAAAATTAGTTTTCTATTGTATATGCTATTGACCAGATTAGCATTCCTAGAAGAGGTGAAGAAAATGCAACAGAAAATGTTACATACAACAGTAATATCATGCACAGTGGGTATCGGATGTACAGTTGAAAGATCATCAACATATCGTAGGTGATATTCTGAAACCGCTGAACTAACAGTATTTAAAACCGCGTAAGTTAGGTGCGGTGAATTTTACAGGAACGAGGAAAAACATGACATTTATAAACCACAATATGACTTTCTATACCTACTTTAAAAAAAAATACACTTCACGCCTTTAATCCCAAAGAGGGTTGATGTGTCACAAAAAGTGGGTTGATGACGATGAAATTTCGATTTTGCTAGTTTTGTAAATACGCGGTTTTAAACACTGTTAGTTCCGCGGTTTCAGAATATCACCGACGATATATGACAGAACTCATTTTACAATGAAATCATGGTCTATCCCACTGGGAGATAAGTGTAACATTTTGTATGTGTGTACATATTTAACAACTCAATCTAAAAGGCTGTGACTGCAATGAAGTACTGCTTGATGTACTTAGCATATTGATATTGTCAAGTTTCCTTTTCCTTGACTGATTATCTGAATTGGATTGACTAACATTTTTTTCAATTTTAAACAAGGCTAAAAGAGAATTTGTTTATTTTTTAATTTCAACGCTGAATAACTGTCCATACCTGGTCCTGCAAAATAACTGAAACATTTCGAAAAACTGCTATCTTCAATCTTGGCTCCTTATTTTCTGATTTGAAATAGGTAGTAATTTATCAAGTCTTGCTTTGGCTGTAAATTATCAATGTTTTAAAAGTTGGAATACCTAGTACATTTCACTATAGACTAGAAGACGTTTCGCGATGTCACTGTGTTTATTAGTTAGCACATTAACACTCTTAAACAAATCACTCCGCTCTGTCTATTGATAAAAAGCGCAGGTACCTTCAAAAAGGGAACGACTTTGTTTTGTAAAGATTATCAAATTAAAAATGCACTTTACTTTTTTGTACTTACATCAAAGTGGGCCTCGCAACAATATTGGGTGTAGGTACAGTTTATAGTAAGCCACATTAGCTTGCTTGACGACACCACTTTTCCCTTAAATCTTCCCTAATTCGAACGATTGTTTTCGTACTATTTTTTGTACCATTTCCACATGTAGGAACAAAACACTTTTTGTAACCTTCCATAATCAAAGAAAGAAATTCCGACAAAACAACTGGAAATTAACAAATAACCAAAAATATAGCGATGGCCTCAACATTCAGATCAGAAATATATTAATATTAAATTAGGTTATGTTATTGTTATGGAGTAGTAGTAGGTACCTACCTACTGCTGTCATTAGGTTTAGTATTTTTCGCAGATAGATGACTTAGATCATAAACTTTAGATACCAATTAGTAAGGTCAAATAAAGGTCATACATATTTTTCTTGAAATATTATTAATCATTCATTTTTTTTACTATCCGAATGGATAAAATTGATAGCTGACCCTAGACCTTGAAATGGTTTTGTAAATACAGCATTTATGAAAAAATGGACAATGCCCATTCCATACTCCATACCGATTTTCTGCTGTCGGCTTGAATACAGAGTTCAACTCGTGATTTTTGCTCTCGCTTACTCCGCTACAATCTCATTCTATACGTAAACAACTGATTTCCGACAATACAAAATTTATCTTTAAGTGTAATGTTTTAGGCTTTTAAATTTCTTCTGTTCCTAGTTGCCAAAGTATTTCTACTATTGAATGTATTCGGAGTTGCAGCTGCACTCATCGGGGGAGTGTTCTCATCCAATAGTATTTTCATCCTTTTTTGGTTATGCCTTCTTAGCACCGTGTTTCTGCGCTTCCTTCCGCCAATATTGCTGTATCCTTCATTTATTGCGCGGAGTATAATATTTAATTGTCTTATTTTCCCTTTTTCTCTCAATTTTCTATGACGTTCTCTATCTGTCCTTTGAACTTTAACCAATAGGGTCTTGTTTCAGTTTTTCTCTTTTCCTTCTTATATATCCATCCTTTTTTTGCTCTCACCTTTTTTCTTTAGTTCTTCATTTAGTTGTGTCATACTCTTCAGCAGAGCCACCCAACCAAATGCCGGGCTATTATATACCAAAATAGTGTACGTGTAACGTAGATAATGTACGTAGTTCACTTATTACTGTACGTGTCCTAGTTTACGAGAAAATCGACATTGAAAGTGGCTCTGCTGGGGAGCATGCTCTTCAGCAGGGACACCCCCTGCAGCTCAACCGGGAGTGCTAAAGTTATAACTGAAATATGGAATCTAGTGTACGTACAAGGCAGATAGTGTACGTGTTGAAAGAATCCATGTACGTCTCGTAGTTTTTTTTATTTGACAATTTTAAATTTTACGGTTTAGTCGATCGATGCAGCTCAACCGGGAGTGCTAAAGTTATAACTGAAATATGGAATCTAGTGTACGTACAAGGCAGATAGTGTACGTGTTGAAAGAATCCATGTACGCTTCGTAGTTTTTTTTTATTTGACAATATTAACTTGTACGGTTTAGTCGATCGATGCAGCTCAACCGGGAGTGCTCAAGTTATAACTGAAATATGGAATCTAGTGTACGTACAACGTACAATGTGTACGTGTTGAAAGAATCCATGTACGTATCGTAGTTTTTTTTTATTTGACAATTAAAAATTTTACGGTTTAGTCGATCGATGCAGCTCAACCGGGAGTGCTAAAGTTATAACTGAAATATGGAATCTAGTGTACGTACAACGTACAATGTGTACGTGTTGAAAGAATCCATGTACGTCTCGTAGTTTTTTTTTATTTGACAATTTTAACTTTTACGGTTTAGTCGATCGATGCAGCTCAACCGGGAGTGTTATAGTTATAACTGAAATACGGAATCTAGTGTACGTCCAACGTACAATGTGTACGTGTTAAAAGAATCCATGTACGTATCGTAGTTTTTTT